>BLKR01001038.1:0-262500 GCA_011170035.1 Teleogryllus occipitalis
GAAAGTGACGGCGTGGCAAGTCAGATTTGAAAACGATTTGGGGATTGGTTGGAGAGAGCAACAATAGTCTACTACTGCGGTAAATGTCTGAAATTTTTGAGACAAAAACAGTAGAAAGGGGAAGCCGCGCTCTGGAGGGCTGAGCAGTAATGAAAAAATTCACATTCTGTCGTATGCCGTGACGCTGTGCGGGTCGCTCGCGGATAGATAATTAGTGTAATTGGAACTTGTAATTTTTCATGAGATTGAGGAACGTTGGACTCCGAATAATTTACAGTGTGTTAAAAGTATATCTCACGAACAGTTTGGACTTTAATTAAGTTTGCAACACGCGGAAATTAGAACTTGTGAGAAGTCGTATATGATAGGACTCGGAAATATTCTTGACGAGTAATTAATTTGTGGAACTTTAAAACATTTCCGCTGTATAATCGTAAAGGACTGGGTATTATTTTGCAAGTTTAATCGAACCAGAACGACAAATATTTGAAGTAGTGCGGACCAGTGGCTCGACAACGTTCGCGTAGAAGAACAGGAGAGAAGAGCGTGGTACTTCGACTCTGGAATTCGCATCACCGCGGAGAAGAGAAGATGGTCCTTCGTGGTGACGTCGATCAAGAGCGCGCGAAGTATAGTGCAGTATAAAGGTTCGAACAAGGTCATGACCAAAGGACAGTCTTTCTGTTGCAATAAGCAATAAGTCCTAAGTTTTTTTTTTTTTTAAAGAAAAAAAACGATTTTAATTGGCCAATTCGAGCTAATAAGTAGCTAGATAAAATATTTGTTTTCAGATTTCTCGCCACTCTGTATGGATGGCAGATCGGGTAATCTGCTATCAATAGGTAATAGGGATTATTTCAGTCGCAACCCATAGACCCAGCTAGCGGGACAATATTTAGTTTTCTTTGAAGCAATAATAGCTAAGAATATTATCGTAATCTTTTTCCTGGCGCCCATGTTAACATAAATTCGGAAACGGGTTACGACGACCAATAATTGTGATCAGTTCGTGGGCATGTTTCTCTCTCTCTCTCTCTCTCTCTCTCTCTCTCTCTATATATATCTATCTATATATATCTCTCTCTCTCTCTCTCTCTTTCCTCTCTCTCTCTCTCTCTTCTATATATCTAGTATATATATATATATAGCAACATGCCTATGTCTCTCTATGTATGAGTGAGCATTGGTTTCCACGAGCACATGTTAGTGATTTTATTTATTTATTTGACGTCAAAGCAGTTTAAAAACTGCGTATAGAGCGCTATGGGGGAAAAACCTCTGGATTGCTTATTGCGGTTTCAAACTCTGCAATTCCCCTACAATAAGTACATATACTACTTAAATTTTAGTTTGAAGGAAAAAACAAAAAAACTCCCATGTAATAAAATCGATTTTCAATGATAAATAAGCAATAAATTTTGAATTTTGAAAGGGAGAAAAAAAAACAAAAAAACTCCCATGTAATAAAATCTATTTTCAAGGATAAATAAGCAATAAATTTTGGCGCTTATTACTTCCTGCCGCGACAACATGGAAACGATAATTTGAATAATTGTATTTCCCACTGAATTCTAGAAGACGTGCACAGAAAATGAAGTTACATTTATGTCCAGAAGCAAAACAAGGGGCCATCTCGGCATTTGCTCAATGGATCAGGGAAACTGGACGAAAAACCTGATCGAGATGGGGTCATTGACCCAGAAGCTGCGATACAATACTTGTTACATATTGTTTAGAATTATACAGTCCAATGGTAAATAATACATTAAATATCACTGTTAAAATTAATGTTACTTTTCTTGTGATGCTCAGTATAGTCTCTAATTGTATAGAAACAGTTATGCAGCAGAAACGATTTCACTTGGGATTTAAACTTTTCTATTGAATTTAATCGTTTAATATCATCTGGCAAAGTGTTGTAAAATAATGTACATGTATTGTATGTGAATTTTTTGTAATGAGCTGTTGATACTGTCACCTGATGAATATGATTTCTACGTCGAGTGTTATAGTAATAGACTTCAGCATTTTCTGAAAAAATATTCCCGCCCTTGAGCAAGTCATTTTTTACAAAAGCCACTGATTCGTAAATAAAAAGACACGGTAATGGTAGAATTCCTAGATTAATGAAGAGAGGCTTACATGAATCATGTGGGTGGGATTTGGTTATTATTCGTACAATTCGTTTTTGTAATCTAAAAGTCTGGGAGCTATAAGATGTATTTCCCCAGAATATTATGTCATATCTCAGGCGGGGATGAACATTCGCGAAATATACACAACGAGCAGTATGAAGGC
The DNA here is from genome assembly GCA_011170035.1 of Teleogryllus occipitalis. Taxonomy (NCBI): domain Eukaryota; kingdom Metazoa; phylum Arthropoda; class Insecta; order Orthoptera; family Gryllidae; genus Teleogryllus; species Teleogryllus occipitalis. Next base: position 2,299 of record BLKR01001038.1, read on the forward strand.
TGACTGAATTTGCAAGAATTCTGGACGCGTAGCATAATGAACTTAATTTTGTATTCAATTCATTTAAATGAACGTTCCAGTTTGAATTGCACGGTCACCATGGCCATAGCCCGGCGAGAGACCGGAGTGAAAAAGTATCCAACCGCAACGATCTTTAAATCGGGACAAAAACGGTGAAAAGCAATGCGAACTAAGAAGTGTGGTTGAGTGCAGTGATAAACAATAATGATTGGAAAAACTGTAGCTGTGTGGGTCGGAGAAAAGCGAGAACACATGGACACGTGTGCAGCAGTATATATGCATGTGAAAGAATCACTGCGATACATCATCGGAGCGTCTGATAAACAAATTTGGAGGTGTCGAAAATTATGCCGAGAGACACAGTGTGTAGATGCAAAGACCTCAGTACTGATGGTGTGTGAGAAATATGTGAACAGATAAACCACGTGCGTAAACCGGCAATGGAGGATAGTGCAGTAGTGTGAATAGAAACATTTCGTGCGCGGTTGATAAACATTCTAAAATGGACAGAAACCATTCCATGTGAAATATCCGTTGATGGATCGGCGGCGAGGGACATCGGCTTGCAGGTGGGAATCTAGCCGACGACCAGAGAGGGGCCGCAGGTCCTGAAATCAAGGCCACGAAACGGAGCGAAGCGAAGCCGACGCGTCCTATCACGTGGGCCAGCCCGGAGCCGGTGAACGGGGAGAAATCTGGCTGACAACGAAATCGTAAGAGTGTTCCCAAACGGGAATTATTATTACGCAATTGATCATGGGAAGGGAGTAAACGAATGTATAAGGAAAAGAATGTATTTTTTGTAGTAATAGTTAAACCAAATTCATGTGGGGAGGCAGAAGGTGTATTTTGAAAGGGTATATGTTATCTTATAAAAATAACGAGTAAATTTTACATTTAGAAGGATGATTACGATTCAGTATATCAAAAGGGATCTCCCACAATGCATAAAACAGACTGAAGAAATGAAATAATGTGTAATGACATTCTTGAAAGTTAATAGTGAGCTTGCCAAGATTTATAATATTTCAAATAGTATCAATCACTAAATATCTCATATTGTGTTAATATTGTGTCGCTGAAATCATCTGTAATAAAGTGTTAATGTTCTATAATATGTGTTTTCCATGTTTGTGCAATCCCACAAGCTCATTAATGAGAAAGAACACCTGACCCAGCCCCTTTTCAACTAATTTTTGGTGTAGGGGGCCAGACTCTTGTCCATTACAATATATATATATATATATATATATATATATATATATATATATATATATATATGGTATTTCAGACATTAAACAAATCTAAAAACAACAGTGGCACATATACCTGTTATGCATCACTCTGGTAAAAACAACTTTACGGGTTCATTTCTTACGTTCGAAACATTCAATCGATATGACACTTTCAAATTAGTTTTGTAGACATTAAAATCAATAAAAAAATATTTTCTCGGGTGTGTACCTATGATACATGGTCTAGTGACAAATTGGACATATTTGAATCAGTATAGCGGCTACTTAGAGACGCCAAAAGGTATGACGTAGTCATAATCGGCAATGAAAATGAATTTTCTACCATTAGAGCAAAACATTAGCTTTGAGCACGTAAAACAAGAGAGCATTAAAAAATGGCACTTTCAATTCAATATGGCGTACAGTTTGAGACGCCACATTGATATTTCATACAACTCTTCAACACTTTGGCTACCTAACGAACAATATACAACAAGATTTAGCTGAGTACTCATTCTCCAATGGCATATTTTTTTTCTTGACACATTCAAGAAATTGTGCAGCGCAACGCCGACATCTGCAGGCCGCCATACTTGCGTTTCCCAGTTCCTTATAACACTGGCTACCTTCTCACAACGTTTTAGCTTTGAGCTTATCTTACGTGGATTTTCTTGCTGGCTTCAGGTCTATCAACCACTGTCTGGAAGAGAATCCCACCGGCCGGCTGCACTGATTGGTCGTTTTCCATGTTTTTTCCGATTAACACCAGATAAATGGCTGTGCAATAGCCTGAACAACGGGCCATGGACCACGCGCGATCTTTCCTTCCTGGAAGCGGTGCCACAATCTCGAGCTAGGCCAATGCAAATGTTTACGTGCTGTTGATTCGTAAGAAGAAAAAAATGAAATCCGTTCAGTATAGTCCGATGTAGATAACTAGCAAAATACCCGGCGTTGCCCGGGCTTTCTTCATATTCAATCTTTGTGAATGAGGGAAAATATCAATTTTAAATAAACTACGGTGTTTAATATTATTTTTAAGGTAATTGGTTCAAATTTTTATAAAATACTGTAATTTGCTTTCATTTTATTTTACAACATATTGCTTTTAAATGAATTTTTTTCTAATCTTTTGCACCGCTACTGACCGCCTAGCGAATAAATTAGGCACCAGTTTTGCTGCAGCACTACTGGGCTCTGGCGGAATATATTAGGAACCACGTGCTCTAAGCGAGAGGCGAAAAATGGTCGCGGAGCGTCTACAAACATAATATTTAAATTATTTATTTTCCGCATTTGGGTTGTGTGAGTCATAACCAAACTTTGCAAGGACACTGCAACGATCCTGAAGAAGAGCCTGTAAAAATTTCATATCTAGTCATGCGCTACTTTTTGTGGTACGTCATTGAATTCACTTTTATTAGTGTAGATTATTACATAATAATATTGTATAAATGTGATGTGTATGCATGTCGGCGCTATCCTTCCAAATAAAGTTTAAATTTATAAGAAATTCTAATATTTTTCAGCCCCCATTTTTAATTTAGCGCAACAACATTTAAATAAATCTACATTTATTTCATAATTTTGTTAAATGTTTCGGAGACTTTCATCTCCCTCATCGGGTGCAACTGAAAATATATTTATAAAATTAGTTTAGAAGGGCGAAGCCAAAACGATTTTTGCAATATTGGTTAATCTACAGAAAAACATAAAAATTATAAAAATAATTAACACTATACCTCATTCTCCGATCTCGGTAGCCGAGATCGCCAAGGCAGTAGTGCCATTGTGGTCTGAGACTGAATCTCTGGTTCGAGTCCCGCCCCTGACATGGTTCTGTTTGTGTGTGTCTGTATGATTGTGATTGTCCATTTCATCCTTCATCATTTCATCTCATCCCTCAGGAATAACAACCTTGGGGTGTAAAAAAGGATCTGCTTGAAAATGTTGATCCTCCCCATAAAGTGACGCGCGCCTACCCTTGATAAATAAAACTGAGACCCGGTGGGTTCCATGTTCGCGAGGTCCCAAGATGGCCAATTTGCAATTAAAATAAAGAAAGCATATCCAATTCACAATGAAAATATAACTGTTGTTCTACTCATAAAAATCATTTGCTTCACCATTCAACAAAATCATGAAATAAATTTTGATTTACTTAATTGGGGTGGCTCCAAATTTAATAAAGGCCCTGAAAATATTAGAAAATATAAATTATGATACTGGCAACCAAATCAAAACCCTTTATATTACAAAAATTTCACATATATCCCTGAAGGATTATATTGTAAGTACGAATACATGAAATAATCAGTACGTGTGTATGGGCAGCAACGCACATTATTTACTCTGCAGAATCGTGGCAGGAATTTCAAACGCCAAACCTGCCACTTTCCGCACAAATAAAAGCCACGAGAGACTGACCGCAAAATCTCGCCACTAAAAATAATTGTGCTTATCTCCATTCCAGAGGACTGCTGCTCTAATCTCAAGTTTTCTGTGGTTTCTTTCATTGGTGTCACGTGAGTGCCGGAGCAGTATTCTAAAATAGGGGCCAAGGACTGCATGCGAACTTCCCTTCTCGTCCCTCATTTTATTTTCTCGGCTAACAAACACACACATGCTCACACACACACGCATACTCATACTCAATTACATGTACACCCATGTCAAGAGACGATAGCTTGTTCTAATTATATGCTGGTCTTCCCATGAACACATTAAAATCTTATTTTAGAATATGCCGATATAGAAGACATGCATTCGGAGGAATGTTGTAAATGTTGAATTAGTAAACAAAAACGTGGCCATCAGTGTTTAAATGAATGTGAACTTGTTTTTTTTTCCCTAGGGCTTGTATGCAGCCGACAGACGGTTGCCCTTTACGCCCCGAAGGGACGCATATTCGACCATACACTAGACAAACACTCGCGGGCTCCTCTGATCTGGGGTCAGCAGAACGCGAGGCCCTCCGCGACAACACATACATACAAAGTCAAGGGACAAACAGCCATGCCCAAGGCGGGACTCGAACCCGCAACCTTTCCGACCGAAGCGCTGAGTCGGTACTCGCTCTTAGCTCGGCCATCGGCATGTGAACTTGTTACAGTTCAAAAAATAACTAGTGGTGTTCAACCATCACGTACTTTCTCGCATTATTTGTAATGGTCACGTAATATTTTCATACTTAAAAAAAATTGTTTCTATATTTCTTTATTTCACTAAGTTATGCGAATACTACTCAAAAAGTTTTTTTTAAAAAAATATACATGACCCTCATTTACCCAACGAGCACTCCTTAATGATCTAATTTTTTGAAAAATTTAGATATTTATATTTTATTGAGAAGATAGTCCTCTGACATCAATATTGAAGATGTTGATGGAACAATGAATATTTTAAACTTTTGCAATTTTCAAAAAAATAAGAGAAATCAACGAAAATCGGCCCTGTGCCATTTTACGAGTGTATATGGCTCTAAGAAAAAAATTAAAAAATTGGAACTATTTTTGAGAAAATTTTTAAAATGTCGTTGGGGCTTCATGCACATTCAAAACTCAAAATATCCTTTTAAAGTTAATGGGGTCGCGATGTTATCCAGATCGATCATGTTTCCCAGTTCATTGCTACGTTTCCTTCCTTGATAAGGTTTGTCTCTGTGTTAGCAAATCGAGATCTTCAGTTACGTATTGATATAAAGTCACAGATGTAACTTAATCTTTAACTGTGCTGGTGGGGTCTGTGAGACCCACACTAGTATATATTTTTAATAATTTAAATTGTTGCTTAAATACTTTCTCAGCAACTTGTGTATTCCTTTCAAATCGTGGGTTTTGTGAATTAACGAGCCATCGTCGCGTTACGTTTGTGCAGTGATGAGTTATAGTCGATTTGAACGTTTCCGGGTATCCTAGACCCCACCAGCATAGTTACGTAAGTTTTTTTAAATACATTTTTTTTTACGTAATTGATTATTTAGCAACGTCGTTTATCAGAATATGGATAGGAAATACATTGTGTATATTACAAAGAGTTTGTTTTTTATTTTAATTGCAGCTTTCCATTTGAAATGTCGACAATCACCGACAAAGAAATCCGGGGATTGTTGTTGGACAGTAGTAACAAGTTTCAGTACCACCCCCTGGTAGGACTACAATCAGTAGTTCTAAAGAAAATAAGAAAGATTGTCTACGAGGCGCTGACAGAAAGACAAAACATCTTTGCATTAACTGCCCCAAATTTGTTTCACAACACTCAAACTTTGTTTAAATTATTCAGATTTGGAAATTCAATAGTATTCAAAATAATTCGTTTTGTTCTTGTGCGTTTATCAATATTGATGCCGCCTTCTGCTGATATTTAATTTCTTTACTCTTACCGAAATATATAACTTATCATGTTGAATTGCATGACCGGGAACGGTAGCTCAGTGATGGTGTCACTGAGCGCTTCTGACCGGGAGGTCCTAGGTTCGAGTCCTAATGGTGGCAGGATTTTCGGCACTAGCTTTTCAGCTACGTCGAATTCAGTCGCTGTCTGGAGGAGAATTGTAGCGGCCGGCTGCTCTGATCTGTAGTTTTCCGTGGTTTCTGCGATCAACACCAGGCGAATGTCGGAACAGTACCCTACCAAACGGGCCACGGACCGCGCGCGATCTGTCCTTCTTCTTCCTTGTCCTGTCCTCTCCCCTTACACACACTCGTACACTAACATGCACCACACATCATGGTGTCAAAATATCGATGCTTTTTCCACATTGAAGAGAATGCTCTTAGGCTTGGGAGTGACATCGTTGGCTGGACTCAACCAAGATCCACTTGAGAATCTCTTCGATGTTTTGAGGCCGCGTGGTATTTGCAATAACAACCCTACCAGTCTGCAGTTTGATTTGGCTTTGAAATCTTATATTTTGAATGGGATGGTTGGTGCCAATGGTAAATTTAATTATGAGAGAGATGATGCAGAAGTTTTATCTAAATTGCATGAATTTGTGAGTAAGATTGAGAGTGTAGGAGCAACAGACACTCATGTCTGTGATGTTGACAATTTGTCTTTCTTGAAGGGGGGAAAGGAAGTGAAGACATGTGCCTGGATTGCCACAATGCCCTCAGATCCCACAGACAATCCTCTAATAACTGATGAGGCTACAAGCAAAACCATTAAAATTCTTAACAAAATTCCCAATCTGAAGTCCTGCCATTCTTATTTTGTGTCCTTTATCTACGGCCACCATACTCCTCTACCTGAGGGAAGTAATGTGCATGTTCCAAACCAAAGAAAATTGTTATTAAAATATTTTGGGAGTTTTCTTTGAAAATTTCCAAATTTTTATAAAATAAAGGACATGCACCAAAACTTCTTAAAAACTTCAAAATTCTCATCAAAATTCAAATTTTCAATTGTTTGACTGTAAGGAGCATTGCTCTGAGATTCAAAATTCAATAAAACTGTTGCTGAGCAAGCATGCGGTTAATAAGTTCTGTGCGAGGATCTCAACATGTATAAAAAGAAGTAGGTTTCAGTAAATTGATTAGTAAAGGTAGTTAACATTTAATATTTATTGTTTTATGGAAAAATTACAATAAATATTTATATTTATAGTAATATAATAGTTTTAGTTTTAAGAATATTTTATTTTGAAATCTACTTCTTTTTAATTAATTGTTTTACTTAGAATATTTTTTACCCTGGAGCCTAATTTATTTGTTCTTTAGTTACAACTTGCACACCATGGTACTTATGTCAGTTTTATCAGAAAAATGTTGTTGCATCAGTTTTGTAAAAGTGCAGAGAAATATTGCAAAATATTTCAAACAAATACAAATATACTAGGTTTTATTTATGCTTGTATGAGAAATACATTTTTAAATGCTTCAGGATAATTTTTAATGTATTTGTTGGCGAAATTAGCAAATTTCCCCCTTTCTGAAACAATTTATGGTTGTTTCAAAATTTGTCTGGTGGGTTACTTTTATTTCTTTTGTGAATTGTTTAGATATAGAAGTGGTAGCACAAGCTTTGGATATAAGGTTGCATTCTTGTGGCAGCTACTCTTTAAAACACTCTGCATAAAATGCATGTTACTTTTCATCCTTTTGTAGGATGCAAAACAATGAGAGCTTATCACTTGCAGTAATAAATCAATATTAATTTTCTTCAATAATTTCATTACTGCTGCTATTACACTATAATTTATTAATATCTTGTATAAATTAAATGAAATGATAAGCACAATTACTGTTGCTCCATTTACTGCCTGGAAGTAAATTATAACTTTGCACTCTCTCTGAGAATTGCTAGGAAATGGAGTGTTTTATCATAATCAAGAGAGGAACACAGTAGTTTTTAGTACTTTGAAAATGTTTTCAAAATTTGCTTAAATGTAATTGTTAGTTTTTTGGATACCATTTCAATAAACAGTGAAAATTAAAAATTGTTTGTGATTTAGTTCAACAATAATTCAAATTCAGACATTTAAATTATCAAATAAATTAATAAGATAATTTTGTATAAAATAATTTGGAAACGTTATGAGAAAAGGAAGATCAGGCAAATTCATGAACCTAAACAGGTACCTACCTACTTTCATTCCAAACTCTGTCATTTTAAATATTAATCTATTTTACTTTGTGTAAGACAACAAAGCTTCTTACATTCTAAAAATAGTGGTACAAATGAAAAGATATTCATTTTTCAAATTTGTACAATGTATTAACTTTTAATTCTTCTAAGGAATTGGTTGTTTTACATTGTTTTTCCACTAAAATGTGTTGTGAAGTACACTTATTAAATATGAATGATATAATTTGTAATGTTAAATGCTGTTGCTAACTAGTGAAATAAGGATCTGCATTTTTAATTGCTTGAATTGTCATTGACAGTAAAGTTTCAGTTTCAGTAATTAAATATTTCAGTTGTTGATGATAGTAATTAAATGATCTATTATTAATTATTAACTTGGAAATCAATAATGTCATGTTTGTCTAGTTATTTTATTGCAATTTTGCAAGCAATGTCTTTGCAGTGCTTGAAAGTGCAATATGGTTAAACATTAACTTGAATGCCAACAACAGAAATTTTTGATACCTCAAAGCAGTTTTTCATTCCCTTCAGTAGTTTGTAATAGCAAATGTATATTTAATTACTTCAGTATTATAGATTGAAGAAAGATTTATTTCCAGAGGTATTTCAAGATCAAGTATTACAGATACTAAGATTTTAATTTATTCTTCCGATTTCATTGTAGAAACTACATGATTGTTGTGAATTTGTGATGTTTTGATATTAATTCTAAAATCAATATTCACGAAATTGTATTACTTGGAGAATTCGTATTAAAAGAAAATAATTTACCAATGTTTTTCTGATTAAATTTTAATAAACCTGAGTCACTTTATTTTAGTAAGTTGTTTGTCATCCTGAGTCACTTCCATGACAGGGTATCCTACATTTCCTACAGAATCCTGAAATATTATAAATTACACCAGGACTAAACATAAAAAATATTGCCCATCTAATTGATCGAGATATCGTCCCCCCACCACCGCTCAGATTATTTCTGGAGCCGCCCGTTCAAGAGCAGCACGAACGCAACACGTCACGAATTGACACAAGGTTTGTGAGCTCTCTTGCAAGTGCCCTGATGTTGCCCACGTGGAGTCGAGAGGATTGGTTGTAAGATAAAAATATTACTCGGCCGAAACTTGTTTGTTCAACGCTTGCAGACCGTTCAGTCATGTGACCGGCTTTTTTGACAGCCACTGTCGCCAAACCGCAAGGATCTCGTCTGGGGGCGTGGTCGGCTATTAATATGCAGAAATGATTCGCTTTCATTTCACGAACGTTGGCTAACGTGTCTTGGAGCCGTGGAACAACCTAATGTATTGTCAATCAGGCAAAGGAGAAAGTTCAATTAAAAATATTTTATTATAGTGATAAAATGATGTTGAGGGACTCTGAAACTATGTTCAAGATTACTATTTTTGGCTAATCGGGAGAATAGCTACCCCCCTATGCCAAGTCTACATTAAGTCACATACATATTTTTTTTTTTAATTTTCTTAGTAGGAAATGACATTTTTTAATGTCTATTTATTTACTATTCCCTCTAAAAGAAATTTTCTTAAAGTGAGTGTTCCCTTTAAAATAAATTCTCTTAAACGTGAGGAGATATATAAAACAACGTGAGCGCCGAAGCGACAGCGGAGGCGCGAAACAGGTCTCGAGCGGGGCCGGAAGGCCCTCGCGAACATAGCACGTTGGATCTGTCGGGTAGCGACGTGCGTAGCACGTCTCGGACCACTTGGTGAAAAAAAATGCGTTGGTTAAAGAATTGTGTGGGTTACAAAATTAAATTTGTAGCGTGAAAATTAGGAATAATCAGTTCACTTAATGAGAGTACGTTGCTACGGAGATTTATACGTACAGGGGGCTTTGGAGCAGGGGGTAGCTATTCTCCCGATCTACCCTATTTTTAAAAGTTAATAATTTACGTGAACTGCGTTCAGTTTGAATGTGGAGAGTTCGTTGCAGAAATGAGAGGTTCAGCTAACGGGACTTTCCTTTTCTTGGCGAGTCCAGGGCGGGCCTTTTGTCCGAGTTTCAAGGACCGTTGCTTGTTTATGACCCTTTTTTGTGTAATTTTGCCTGCGTTACACCCACGGGGGCCCCATCCGATCCCTTCTGCGCCTGCTGAACCTTTGTGAGATCGTCGACATAGCCGAGAGCAGACGTGAACGATTTCACTCCACATATTTCGGAGAATTTCCATTATTTATTTAATATTTATAATATTTTTATATTATATTTAATTCACTGAAATATTAGATATAACATTAATAGAAACTAATAGTAAGTTTCTATTAATATTATATTATATCAATTTACGGTTTAATAACATCAATAATACAAGCTATTTATAAAATATTTAATTTATAATTACTTGCATTTTAATTACTTTATTTATTATAGTAGATATTTATTTTTGTAATAATATTTAATGTAGTTTATTAGAAATATTAATAGTTTCTGAGTAACTTTCGCAATGAGTCCACCGCATAAAGGAGAAGTGACGCAGCATCAACGCCAAGAAGACATCTTTTTTATTGCAAGATATGTAGAAGAGCTGATGATGTGAGGCAATATAGAAACTTCTTCAGTTATTGACCAGACTGCCTATGCATTGAATTTGAAAACTCACATTGTTCAAAAGTAAGTAAAATTGTAATAGAAGTATCAGGTGAAATTGTCTTGGATAATGTTAAATTTACTGTCACAGATCTAACAAATTTTTGTAGCGTTGAAAAGTATGAAAGTAGTATAGTATGTAGAAAATGTAGTATAGTATAGAAAGTCATAAGTGAATCAAGAAGGCATGATTTGCGTGTAATGAAATGCATCATTTGTGAAATTGTAGTTATTTCAGTGAGTGTAATGACTTATGAGTGTCATGAATAGTGTGTGTCCTGTTTGAAGCACCATCATAGTGGTTTAATATGATTTTATTTTGCGACAGCATCTTTAGTAATTGTTTTTAATAATCTATCCTTTAGGTTACACCTCTCGGTCATGGCAAGACAAAAGTAAGAATCTCTGCTGTAGCAAAAATTTAGATGAAGGTATAAGGTATATAGTATTACATGCAGGAGGTGCAAATAGTTTCATGCAGGATGCAGAACTATTGTTTCCCTCAAAGACAAAAGTAGACGAAGTAGCATGGAACTATGACAGCAGAAATGCTCCAAAAGTGGATGAAAGAGGAATTATTACCTTGTTTGCCAGAACCATCAGTTATTGTAATGGACAATGTACCTGTTCATTCTGTGCTGGTGAGTGACATTTCAAGGAGTGTTCTTTTAGAAATGTAAAAATTATTCTTTCAAAGAATACATTTAATCCTTTATAAAATTAACTGATTATAAAACAGTTTTTGCAACTAGTCAGTGGTAAAAGACGTTATTTCAACAATTGTTTACTTCACAAAAAAAGGTGAAATACAAAATTTATTATATTAAATTTTCAGTGATTTTAGTTAAATCAGTAAAAATAATTTTTCTTAGAGAACAACAAGATTGCCAATATAATGTTTTATATTTACTTAAAGAGAGTATAAAAAGAAATGCAATTTTTGAATAAAATTGAAATAAACATCCTGTTGTCATTTCTAATTTTCTAGAAAGTGAAAAGGCCATCATCCAAGTGGAGGAAGAGTGAACTGCAGGAGTTTCTTCATCAGCACAAAATACCATTTATACCTGAGCATACTTTTAAAAGTCTTCTTTTGAAAGCTTCTGAAGTTTGTGTTCAGAAAAGGTACTTTTGAAATAAGCATAAGTTTTGTTGAATTAAACATACAATAAGGCAGTTTTATTTTTTGCATGATGTGATTGCCAATGTTGTCATTAGTTGAAAAATCATATCAGTGGATGTGGGTGCAGATATGTTGTGGATGAAATTATTGAAGAAACTGGTCATCAAGTTCTGAGGCTACCCCCGTACCATTGCCACTACAATCCCATTGAGTTGGTATGGAGCCAATGCAAAAGATACTACCAGAGACATCGTGGTACCACTTTTGACCACGAAGCAGTGACAAGAAAATGGAAGCAAGCATTAAACCAGGTTTCTGTGGAGAAGTAAGTGACTAATAAAATGAAAAGCAAAATATTGCCTTGAATTTTTTTTTTCTTTCTTCAGAAAGTTGTTAATATAAAGAACTCCTTTATTCTGCTTTAGCTGGAAAAATTATGTTTGGGGGAGAGGGTCTGTGTACCACTTAATGTTTACGAAATATTTTTATTTATATTTACTTTTCCTTGTGACTAGCTGTTTATATGTATTAGTTGAACGGAATGTACTCTTAATTCTCTCTGAAAATAAATAGTGTACTTGAAGTAGTTAGAAAGCATGTGGGACTGTAATGGTTTGTTGGCGATGGGAGTTGTAGTGTAACAAATGTTAAGTCTTATGATTGAAGGTGTAGAGGGGGGGGTGAGAAATAAGTTTAAAAGTCCTACCTGTGTATTTCTTGTATACAATGTAACAAATTTAATTTTATTCTATAGAATATGTAGTAGTATTTTTTATTATATATTGCATGATATGTAGTCTTTATCTTATATTATTATTATTATTATTATTATTATTATTATTATTATTATTATTTGTAATGGAGGGGGAAATCTTTTATAGATACCGGCGAAGCCGGTTATGTCGGACTCTCCATCATGGCCTACCGACTATATTATTCTTAATGCTACCCTTCTTTGTGCTTGTGCGACCTTGCATCTCATGGAGGCTTTCGCGAGTCTGTCCACCCACACTGGGGCTGCATACAGCATTTGTGATTGGACAGCACAAGCAATCAGCCTCCGTTTCGCCTCTCGAGGGCCTCCCACGTTTGGCATTAGCCTGGAGATGTTGGCCCCAGTCCTCATGGCCTTATCGGCGATCTTGTTGATGTGAGGCCCAAAGTTGAGCCTGTGGTCAAGTTCGACTCCCAGATATGTTATCTGTCGTCTCCAGGTAATGTTCGCCTCCCTCAGCCTAATATTGGGGGTACGAAATGCTCTGCGGTCCGTAACCAGTACTGCCTCTGTTTTCTCTACAGCCATGTGTAGGAGTCTCCTGTCAAGCCATCTTTTTACCCTGAAGAGGGTTTCGTTCACTTTCCTTTCGAGCAGGTCGACTTTGTTGCTCGTGCAGATGATCAGAGTGTCGTCTGCGTACCCAATAAGGTGGGTATCTGGCGGGGTGTCTATGTGTAGCAGCTTATCATACATTACGTTCCATAGGAATGGTCCCAATCTCGAACCTTGGGGCACGCCACACGTCACGTCTTCCCCCATTGCGAAGAGGTCCGTATAGACTATACTCCTCTCGTGCTGATAGTCTTCAACCATTCTCAGGAGGTATTCAGGGACTTTCTTATCTATCAGAGCCTCCATGATGTCTTTCCATCTGGCGCTATTGAACGCGTTCCTGATGTCTATGGCCACCAGAGCACAGAATCCTTTCTTCTTCCCGTCACCCCTTTTGGCCTGTTCCGCAATCCTGACCACTTCGAGAATGGCGTCAGTTGTCGTCCGCCCCTTCCGGAAGCCATACTGTTTAGGGGATAGGTCTGATAGGTATACCTCCAGCCTTGATATAATTAGTCCCTCTAGTAGCTTTCCCATGGTGTCCAGGAGGCAAAGCGGTCTAAAAGACGAGGTCTTGTCAAGCGGTTATTACCCTTCCGGAGAAGGATGAGTTTCTGCCTCTTCCATCTTCTGAGAAATATTCCATTCCTGAGACACGAGTTAAACACGGATAGCAAACAGTCGGGATGTTGCTCTGCAACAATCTTGAGCATTTCGCTTGGAATCCCATCGAATCCCGGAGCTTTCCCACATTTTAGGCTATTTGCAGCCCTCCGTAGTTCGTCCGTCGTAAACAGGACTCCCTCGTCAAAAGAAAAGATGCTCGGTCTTTGTCTTGTCCAGCACTCTCTAATGGGGAATAGGTCACTTATGACTTTCCTCACCCAGTCTGGGTCGCTCAGTCCAGGCGTCTTCCCCTCCATTCTAAGCTTTTTGGTCACAATTTTGTAGGCCATGCCCCACGGGTCACTTTCGACCTCTTCGGTGAGCCTCTTCCAACATCTGATCTTACTTTTTTTAATCTCTTTCTTGAGGAGCTTGCGAGTCGTCTTGTACTGCTCTTTAAATGTGGGATTCGTCTTTGCTCTCGTCGCTTGCCTTCTCGCCTTGATGCATTTCTTACGTATTTCTGCTATTTCCTGTGTCCACCAATAGACCTGCTGTTTGCGTCTAGGGCCACGACGTCTAGGCATCGAGGCATCGCATGCAGCTACTACTGTCTCGATTGTTGTTTTTGTAATTTCGTCGAGTGTTTCTGCTTTTTTTGTCCAGTCCAGGCTATTCAACAACTTGGATTCTTCCAAGGACGTTTTTGCCTTGTCCACATCTATTTTCTTAGGATTCCAGGGTGGTCGTTTATTGTTCCTGGATAGTCGCTTGTCGTTTTGTACCCGCTCTGTTTCAACTGAGGACACTATATATAGGTGGTCACTTAGTGTTTCCTCCTCTAATATTTCCCAGCTCTTTGCATATCTAGCGAGGCTAGTTGAGCAAATTGTCAGGTCTAGAATGGAGGAGGCGTTCCCTCGTTGGAAGGTTCTCCCAGCCCCCGAGTTTAAAATGATAAGATCATTTCTTGCCGCGAACTCACTAACAATAGCTCCTCTTCTATCGGAGCGTGTCTCACCCCATTCCGGAGATTTACCGTTGAAGTCGCCGGCAAGTAATATCTTTGATTTGGCTGTCTGTAGACTAGTGTCTAGTTCGTCAATTTCGGCTATAAATTTGTCGATGGTATCGTTCGGAGAGAAGTAGCAACTGTATATTCTTATGTTACTAACTTCTACCCAGACGAACCCGTACTTCGTCACCTTGTACTTCTGTACGCCTAGGTTACCATTTACAACCTTAATACCAGCTCTTCTCTGCACATCCTGATACCACGTAGAGTCGTCAGAGGGCTGTTCACAAAATAATATCAGGTCTATCTTCTTTTCGGCAGCTACCTGCAGTGCCAAGTCGCGTGCCTGTTTGCTTCTGCCTAGATTAATTTGTAGCAATCGGAGCATATCTGGCGCGGTTGTCCTTTCTACATGCCGCAGCGAACGACTCACATCTACTGCCTCCCAGGGCATGGTCGTCGCTTTTGTTCTTGTCTTTGCAGAGAATGCACTGGGTTTTCCCCCTGCAATCTTTTGCATTGTGTCCCGCTTTGCCACATTTGTAACAAATGTTTCTCCTGTCGGGGCCCTTGCAGGAGGTTGATATGTGCCCGAAATCAAGACATCTGTAGCATCTTATTACCTGCCTCTGTTCGCTAATCTGGCAGTTAACCCACCCAATTTTGAGTTTTTTCATTTTTAAAAGCTCTTGAGCTTGTTCAGCTGGTAGCAGTAGTGTCGCTGTTTGCACGCTACCGTATCCCTTCCGCATTCTACAGGAGCCAGCGATTTCCCGAGTATCTGCTTTTATCCCATAGGCAACCGCCTCGACAACCTCTTCGACTACTACAGTCTCGTCGATGTCCCTTATTTTGATAAGTCGCTTTGGCACCAGCGCTTTTACTGTGGCTTGCGTGCCTACTGCCTCCTCTACTGCCTTGTTCAAGGAGTCAATATCACCGGTCTTCCGGATGACGATTAGCAGCTCCTTTTTTTGCGTTCTGCGGATCTTCAGGATCTCTGCCCCGTGTGTCTTAGGGTCTACCGACTCCTTCATTTTTTTGATGATATCCGCGTAGGATTCACCATCTTTGGCCGCTACTTTAATCGCCTGGTTCTGTATACCGGGGCGGTTCTTGGGTCTTCCCGACTCTGTTGCCTTCTTGCTTTCTTTCTTCTTGGTCGACTTTGCGTACAACCATGTCTGTTCGCCGTCGCTCACCGTGGCCTCTGTTTCCACTACTTCAATTTGCTTCCCTTTCACGGCATTGTCCGCCGTTACCTCTCCTTCCGTCACTTCTGTCACCTTCCTCTTGTCCAATCTGGTGGTTTCCGCCGGGGGGCTGGGAGCTTCTCTCTTCTTGCCCTTTTTCTTCCCTTGGCGAGTCTCCGCATAGTGCTTTCCTATTTTCGTAGTTGAGCACTCTTGTAGTCGATCCAGGAACTCTGCCCTTTCCTCCGCAATGGCCTTGCATCTGTTTTTCATCGAGTCGATGTCATGCAAGGCTTTCATCATTGCATCCTTTACCGGCTGTGGGTTGTTTCGGAGCATTTTACCACTTATCACACTTAGGGCAGTTGCCAGGTCGTCGACTAACTTCGTCTGTGCCCCATGCAACATCTCCATGGCCGCCCACTTCTCCAGCAGTATACCCATAGCTCTTGGCGGTATCACCACGCTCTCCTCTGCAGGGAGATCAGCTTCACGCACCTCCAGGAGGTTAATCGCACTATTATCTGACCGAGGCGCCAAGTCCACGTCTCTGTCCTTGACTCCTGTGGGTACACCAGTTGTCGTGGGGGTACTTGGAGGTGATCTCTGCTGATTCGACTTCCCAACTCCTTCGGGTGTGGGCTCTCCTTGCCTGGAAGATACCTTCACTCCTGTAGGTGTTCCAGACATGGAGGGGCTGCTAGGAGGTGATCTTTGCAGCTTCCGCCTTCCAGCGAAGGGGTTAAATGCACTTGTGGCATTATCTGCCAGGGACGCCAAGTGATCCACGTCTCTGACATTGCAGTCGCTTGGTGACGACGCCCGGTGGCCTGCTTGCTCGCCACCGACCGCCGGTACTGGGGCTCCGATCCCCTGCACCGTAATGGTTGATCCTGAAAGACCTTCCATCGCGGGTTTTTTCTTCGGGGTCGCCTTCCCCTAGCGTTTTTAAGCTCCGGTCAGCTGAAAGGGAAACGGAAGAAAGAAGAAGGGACAGTAAAGAATAGAGTTAGAATAGAAGGGTAGAACAGGAACGACTCCCTAGCCCTCGAAACCTAATAGCGTCGGGGTCGGAAACACAAGAGTTGGCCGATATGAAGATTGGCCTACAGGATAGAAAATAGAAGTGTGCCACAAGTAAGTGGAAGCAATGACACACCAAGAATGTGGGGATTGCAGGATGTATAGGGAAGTGACAGCGGACAGCTGCTCCGATTAGTCGCCTTCTACGACAGGGGGAGATCCCGAGGTGCTATTCTACTAAAAACCCCGACACCACACGGGTATTATTATTATTATTATTATTATTATTATTATTATTATTATTATTATTATTATTATTATTATTATTATTATTATTATTATTGTTGTTGTTGAATGTTTAATAGTCTTGTGTGTGTTTGGCCTTAAGCCACCATTCCGACAAGGTTTTATCTGGGTTTCCCTTAGTTGCTTAAGACAGATGCCGGGATGGTCCTTTGCTTGCTTCCCAGAAGTAATACAGAATTTTGCCCTCCTTAGTAGGTTTTTTTAGGTATACTTCTCAGAAGATATAACCAGTCACATCATTATGTCTGCGCATGTTAACTTCCTGTGTAAATTCTTTTTAGTAATTATTATATAATTCTAATTTTTTATTAAAAAGGAAGGAATTTTTCAGTTATTTGAAGTTAATTTTTGATGTGTATGAACCAGGTATATAAAATGATGTGTGAATGAAAGTATGTGAAGTACTGTTGATTTTGAATGAATGGGTTGAAAATATATTCTAATAACATTCTTTCAGTCTCATAAAATATTAACTTCAAGTAGTAGAAATATCTTCCTTTTAATAAAAAAGAGTTAGAAATGCAGACTTAATGAAAAGTTTCATCTTTTGAGCAGTATTTTAGTTTCTTGTGTTGTAAGACATCTTAATGTAATACAATATTAGAAATTATCAAATTAGGCTGTTAGGTCTAGTTCGATAACAAATAAAGTGTTATTGTATAAGATGTTACAATACGAACATCATCCACTTTGTAAAAATTCAAATGTATAATTTTTTTTTTCAAAATTGACACAGTTTACTCCTCACTCAGGCAAATGTAGGCTGACACTCGAAATAGTTAATAGTAGGCCATGAACTTTTAGGATTTTTAGTATGTTCTAAAAGGACTTGGAAAACTCATTTTGATTTTGTACAATTTAACTTTAAATTATCGAAGTGGATAAAATTTATTGAACTTCAAATAGGTTTAGTGGAAATGTTATATCCTTCAAATAAATAACAATACAAATAAAGGGAATTATTTTTCACTTATATGTTTGCTTTTTTATGTTACCTTTATACCCATCTTCTAAATGACTTTTGTTTATGGATAATAAAGTTATTGAAGGTATGAAATGTTTCAATTTTCATTTCTTAGGTTAAAATTTGCAAAGTGATAATGAAAAACAATTTATCTTTCATTAATTTGATTATATTAACATTCTATAATATCCTTTTTATTGACAAGACTTCAATAATTCATAGCACTTGTTAATCTTAATTTTAAGAACCGACTATTGGTTTCCACATTTAAGAAATTTACCTGATGTTATTGATCAATTGAATTACCTGAGAATTCTGCCAAATAGTACTCTGAGAATATTTACTAACTTGTACCCTTTTCCTACAGAAATCTTTGAATGTAGTGTGAATATTTTCCAAAGTTGTATAATCAGGAGAACCCAGTATTGTGAAAAGAAATCAGCAAATGAATAGTAGTTTCATGTTAATTATACATAACTAACATGACAATTAAGCATTGTTTTACCAGTCAAGAATCACTGAACAAATTATTATAGAATTAAAGTACTATTACACCAAATTCACAATTAACTAACCATATCTATAAATTAATGATCAATAACTGCCACAGGCTATGTCATAAGAACAATGTGAGAATGAAATAGCTATTATAAATCTCTGATATCATAATGCAAAACATTGTACAGTACATAAATGAATTTGAATAATCTGAACACGCAAGATCGAAAGTACCAGCAGAATTCCGATAGTTTTTACAAGGCCTACGTGGGAGTTTTGCAGCATTATTCTCTATCATACTCCTGTCAGATGGTTTAATTCACTCAATCACACCTGTTCTCAACAGCATTTCGAAATGTTTTGTAGCACTTCGTACAATTTTTCATCATTATTGATAGCGGAATTAAATGAATCTTTCGTGAAAACTGTTTCTAACCTCCATGCACTGAAATTACATTTAACAAAACTCGGCCAGCGAGTGGGCCAGCTGTTAAAACTACTCAGCTGACTGGCGGAAGAATATTTTTCGGAATGCGATGGGGTCGCCGGCGATGCTCATTTGTCATACAATCTGTCATTAAAATCGCTTACTGGCCTGAACCTTCTGTATGTAACTCCCTATGAAGAGAGACTTCTGCCTGTAAATCTAATTCATTGCCTAGACAATTTTCAATATCACGGTAATATTCAGTATCAAGGTATTTTTTTATATTTGTTGAAGTACCGTGAACGATTATTTCTCCGAGGGTACAATTTTTGTACGAAAATCGAAGACGAAATTATCAGACTATTTTAATATACATGGAATTGTTTGCTCTTTATGAGGTGGACTCAATAACTGTTGTTTTTTATGGGGCCAACAAAAAAGTATTTTGCGCTAATCTAATTAAATGACGGCCGAATTATGTTTGAAATTGGCTAGAAATACCTACTTTTTCGGCGATTTCGGAGTTTCTCGAAAATTGTTTCCGCTTCTAACTTGTTCGTGTTGGTGAGCAAACGAAACTTTATGGTTGGCAAATGTGCGGAATCGTTGGGCAAACGAAATGAACGTTTCATCAATTTTTTTTTTTATTTTTTTATTTTATTTTATTTTACGTCAAAAAAACATTTAAAAACTGCGTATGACGTGCTATGGGGAAAAGTGAATTGTGTGCACATTTTCAAAATTCTGTGATCCCTACACTAAGTCATATACTACTTAAATTTTGAATTTTTGAAAGGGAGAAAAAAAGAAAGAAAAAAAAACTCCCATGTAATAAAATCTATTTTCAAGGATAAACAAGCAATACATTTTGAATTTTAAAAGGGAGAAAAAAAACAAAAAAACTCCCATGTAAAAAAATCTATTTTCAAGGATAAATAAGCAATAAATTTTGAATTTGGAAAGGGAGAAAAAAACAACAAAAAAAAAACCTCCCATGTAATAAAATCTATTTTCAAGAGAAATAAGCAATAAATTTTGGCTCTTATTACTTCCTGCCGCGACAACATGGAAACGATAATTTGAATAATTGTATTTCCCACTGAATTCTAGAAGACGTGCACAGAAAATGAAGTTACATTTATGTCCAGAAGCAAAACAAGGGGCCATCTCAGCATTTGCTCAATGGATCAGGGAAACTGGACGAAAAACCTGATCGAGATGGGGGGTCATTGACCCGGAAGCTGTAGTACAATAGTTGTTACAGGTTGTTTATACTCATTTATACAGTCCAAATGGTAAATAATGCATTATGTATCATTGTTAAAATTAATGTTACTTTTCTTGTGATGCTCAGTATAGTCTCTAATTGTATAGAAACAGTTATGCAGCAGAAACGATTTCACTTGTGATTTAAACTTTTCTATTGAATTTAATCGTTTAATGTCATCTGGCAAAGTGTTGTATAATAATGTACATGTATTGTATGTGAATTTTTTGTAATGAGCTGTTGATACTGTCACCTGATGAATATGATTTCTACGTCGAGTGTTATAGTAATAGACTTCGGCATTTTCTGAAAATATATTCCCGCCCTTAAGCAAGTCATTTTTTACAAAAACCACTGATTCGTAAATAAAAGACACGGTAATGGTAGAATTCCTAGATTAATGAAGATAGGCTTACAAGAATCACGTGGGTGGGATTTGGTTATTATTCGTACAATTCGTTTTTGTAATCTAAAAGTCTGGGAGCTATAAGATGTATTTCCCCAGAATATTATTAAACCCTACCCGGAGTGGTAGGCCAACCCAGAAGATTTTCATTGGATTTTTTCTCTACAGTTGTTGGCAACACTGCGGCGAGCATTTTTACTTTATCGCTATCGCTTCCGCGGTAGAGAGAAAGTCATGTAATACTACGCGAAAAACAGCCTCTAACATGCAGTGTAACCAGAATCCATGTTTTCTGGGTTCTTGATACCGAAAAGTCGATTGACGGCAGAACATTTGCTCGTCCGTCTGTGAACAAACGCTAGCGGCTAAACCGTTCAGTCGATTTTCTCCAAAATTGATGCTCCCAATCGATCTGGCTGATGTCGCGGCCGCTTGAATTTCAAATCAATATTTTAATTTTGAGGGTATTTCACACGAAGCCCCTGCAATATCTTCAAAATTAAAAAAACAAACGGCTCCATCGTTTTTGATTAAATATTGTTGTTAGATAGTGTAAAGAACATTTAAGAGAACTCAACGATTAAGCAGGTCTGATTTTCATTTGCATCCCCGATTTTTCGAAAATTGCAAAAACTCAAAATTTGTTCGGAGTTTTCCTACAACTAAAATATTAAAGATAGAGATTTTTCTCTTAATAAAACCTGTTCCTAAACGATAAATTTTAAATAAAGTCCTGTCAATTTTTCGCCTAATTTTTTGCGTAATTTTGCGTGAAATATAGACAATTTTTAATTTTGTTTAAACAATTTTTGCTCAAGAAACGGCTCCATCGTTTTTTATGAAAGTTTTTTGTTGGATAGGACGTTTAAGAAAATTATGTAGGTCTCATGTTGGTTGAAAACCCTGATTTTTCGAAAATTGAAAAAAATCAAACATATTTTGGCATTTTCGTACAACTACAATTAGGAAGATACACTTTCTTCTTAACGAAATGTGTTCATCAAAAACAGATCGTCAAAAAGGTCATGTTGATTTTTTTAAAAATATAAGTATTTTTGTTGTAATTCGGCGACAAACCTAGTCGCCCGCTCCCAATTTATTGGACTTCGTGAACGTAAAATGAATGTTGTTGCTTCGCAGTTGGATGCTACGCATGTTAGAATTCGTATATCATTTCGTATTTAATTTATTATTGTTATTATTATTATTATTATTATTATTATTATTATTATTATTATTATTATTATTATTATTATTATTATATTTCATATTTTAAAATTTCACGCTCTTCCGGAGTTTTCAAGTATAACTCAAGGACAGAACGTCAACACATATGGTGAGACAGATGGTGAGAAGTTCTTGCTCCGGTGCACTCAGGTTCCGCTTCAATGATTTAGGGAGAGAACCTTGCGCACAATGTTGGTGGTTGCCAGTAACACGGCCTTCTGCATGGTTCTGAGGTGCCACTCATTTCGATGGAGTTTTTCTTTCACAGTCTTCCAATCTTCAGCCACAAGCCCATTAGTTGAAATAACTACGGGTACAATATCTACCTCTATTAGTTTGTACAAGTTTTTCAGTTCAATTGAGAGTTGTTGATATTTTCTTTTCTTTTCTGCAATAGTTGTCAGCAGATTATGATCTAGTGAGACTGCGATATCTATTATTATTGCTCTACGAGTAGTTTTGTCGAATACGACAATATCAGGCTTATTTGCTTCCACTGTTTTATCTGTAACAATGGAAGTATCCTACAAGATTTTTGTTCTCTCATTAGAGAAAACTTGTTCTGGTAGATATTTGTAGTAAGGCAGGCTTTCCTTTATCAGGTCCGATCTTTTGGCAAGAGCTTGGTGGATGATTTTGGCTACATTATTATGACGTAAATAATCTGTTTGTGCCAACTGAGAGCATCCACTGCAGATATGTTGGATAGATTCGGCGGCCTTCTTACACAGGCGACACTTGTCACTGATGTTCTCTTTCATAATATATCGCCTGTAGTTATAAGTGGCTACTACCTGATCTTGCATGGCCAGTACAAATCCTTCCGTCTCGCCAAAAAGCCCAGCGGTTCTCAGCCATTCAGTCGATCTCTTCACATCTATGGAGTTACTTTGAAGAGCAGTAGCAAACCTGCCATGGAGTTCCTTTGATCTCCACTGCTCAATTCGGTCCACAGGTTTCGGAACTCTTGGATTGTGATCTTCCTGGAGCAGCTTCAGAGGTGTATAGCCGTGATCTTGTGCACAAATGGCCGTCATGGATTCGTTGATGGTGAAATAATTTCTGAGCTGTTTTTCTTGCTGGCGGCACATAACTTCAAGACTTAACAGTCCACGGACCCCATGATGTCTTGAAAGATACATACTTTCGGTGGAACTTCGAGGATGATGCATCCGATATTTTGATAAAAGTGTTCTGACTTTTCTATCGAAAGCTTGTAAAGATGTCTCAGACCACTTGACAACTCCAAATGTATGTGATGCTGCTGAAAGAGCCCAGGTGTTAATTCCTGTAATTTTTTCTTGAATTAATACAGGACTTGCAGATTTTCGTCACACGAGAGAACCTTTCTTTCCAGTTGTTTTCTTATTTTTTCATCTGCAGTTGCTAGGAGCTGCTGGAGGCCCAGATACTTATATTCATCGCCACTGAAGAGTTCTTGAATTCTCAAATCTTCCATCAAATGAGGTTCATTCTCTGTATTCTGGGCGCTACCTCTCTTCACGTGAACAACTGCGCACTTCTCCAAACCAAGATCCACACAAACAGAGCTGCTGAAGCTTTCTACTAGTGCCTTTATTATTATTATTATTATTATTATTATTATTATTATTATTATTATTATTATTATTATATTCATTTTATTTCAATTTAAGCGTTCTCTAATTATGTTAAATGTGAAAAAGAATAGATGATTGCGCTTTACTTAATAAGATGTGGGAATGAAGAGCAATGCATGTAAAACCGAGTAATTTTGATGAATATAAAAATATTACCTTTAATTATTATATTTTTCTATCCAGTTTCATTTTCTTGCTAGCGGTATCAACAATGCTAATGGCGGTATCCCAGACGAATGAGTGGTAATTGTTGCTTATAACCCATTGTTGTATCACCGCATTGATAACAGACGGCGATAATGACGGCTGCCTTTCTTTCGTGTTAATATAAACTAATACTTTTATATATTTACAATTCTATAGAGTATAATAATTACTATTATATAATTTTCGATCTATTTGCATTTGTTTGCCAACGCTAGCAGTATCGTATTATTGATTAACTTTTAATTATTTTACTTTCTCGCATACTACTCACGCAGAATATTGGAAGGCTAAAAACCTCATCGGAGATGTTCGTGAATACACAGCATACCTTATACAATGAATTCAATGCCAGAAACATATTTTCATTTAAAGTTTTGAATAAAAAATATATTGCTTGAAAGTAATTTTCGCACCAAATGTTCTACGATTTCAAATGTGTTTTACAAACAATTATGACTGAGATTAATTAATTCGGAGAGTAATTGTGGTATAAATAATATTACATAACCATTAGGATGTTCCTTATTTTCCGACTTCGAAATTTTTGAACGTTCATCCTCCAATTTTGTTCGAAAGACCTTAAAGCATGCATATACAAAATTTTGTTGAGATCGGAGCATTCTAACCCGTGCCGACTTGAGCGCGAACTTGCATGACAGACAAGTCCAAACCTACCACCCTCCACTGACTCAGCCCCGAGGCTAAAGGCCGCTCCACAATAGCCCATGAACGGGAACGCGAACGCGAACGTAAAGAAAGTTAAAACGTGGACATCTCAGGCAGGCGTTCACAACACGATGGGAACGCGAAGCTTGACGGGAACGGGAAGGATGGCCAACATTTATCTCAGTCCGGGAACGCGAAGCCTCTCGACCAATGAAAGTGCAGCAAATTGAGTTGTTGTTTTTGTTTTTTTGGTATTTGTAGTACAATTGTTTTTTTATTCATATTAATACTTAGAATTAAAATTTCCCACAATTTTTTGAAAATGTTTCGTTAAAGTACATTGGAGCGTACACACATGTAAAGTACATTGTTTATCGACAAAATTTTAGTTTCTCGTAGTTGTATTTTTCCTAAGTTCGTAGTAGTTTTGGCATTCTTTGTACTTATAGTTATATTTTTCTAATAAATATTCTTTCGTTAACGTATTTTTTTTATTTATAGCAGCTCACGCAAACACATCAGACAGATGGCAATACAAAGAGTAACACAGCATAGCTAGATGTACTTTGGTTTCGGGTTCTCTTTTTTTCCGCTACTGATTCATAGCGCTGTTGCCTCTTCCCGTTGGCGTTTATTCTGAAGCGCACGTACCTCCCGTTCCCGTTCGCGGGCTATTGTAGAGCGGGCTTAACAGTACAAGAATTTTAATCGACCATGTCACACGTGTTTATAGGTCGCTAATCTAACATTGCCATATGTTAGTGTCATAGGCAGTGTCGGGAAATGTATATTTTCAATCGGAGATAATATTAATTATTAATATAAAACACCAAATAACTGTACACAATTTACCATCAAATAAACAAGTGCTTGAAGTTTTATTTTATAACATACGGGAAGTAAAATCAACAGTTAGCACAAATGCTATACTTGTGATTCGTGAGTGTTTGATAGTTTGGGAAGGATTCCGACAAGAGCTAATCAGCATTGTTGGCAAAAAACTTATTAACTTGTATTCGGAGTGGAAAAAATTACATAAAAAACGCAAACAAGTGTGAATCTATTTTTAAGCATCGTGAAGAGGAGTATACTTAGAAATAATTTGAACCATCTATTTGATATTGCACATCCGAATACTTTGCAAATGATTTCATTGGAAGAAGACAGGATGTTTTTACTTCAGCTGAGAGAGCCCAGGACGTAAAAGCTGTCTTACACTAGTAGACAAAAATCTCGCGGATAAAGAAGAAAAGGCGAGACAAAGAGCATTACAAGAAGAAAAAAGGAAAGACAAACAACAGTGTGAAGCATATACATCTGTTGTACCTCCTTCATCGTCTGAATATTCAGATAAAGAACTTTGTAATTTAAGATGAAATCAACGTTGGTGAATTTTCGAAAGTACATCAATACAGAAAGCTGCAAGGTGTGTCACCAAAAATTTCACTACCCTTTAACTAATGGTTTAGATAGATATCAGGTGATAAGAGATATCCTTCAGCAGTGGTACTTGACAACAATACCCCAAGAACTCTCTATTAATAAATCTTCTATTCTTCGGATCAGACACAAGAGAAGAGAACGTTATGAAACATTTAAAAGGACTTTTAAACGAAATTTATCTGAAATTCTTACTGCTCATTGGGATGGTAAACTGTTGCCTGTATGTAATATCGAAGACCCAAAAGAAAAAAATTCCAATTGGTGTTACATTTGGGGACTGTCAGCAGCTCATCGGGTTTTCAAAATTGCGGAATTCTTCTGGAAAAGAGCACATTAACGCTGTTTGGAATGTGTTGACGCACAGGGGTACCGAAGACAATGTACAAATTCTTTGCTTCTGACATAATTGGATCAAACACTTGAAGTTTTTAAGGAGCATGTATCTTTCTTGAAGAAAATTTGGACAGCGAATTGTTCTCTCCGTGCCGGCATCACATATACGAACTTATTTTACAATGTGTATTTGAATGTAAAATACGTGATGTAATCCTTAAAAATGTCTTTGTAACTGTTTATGTCAATCCGTGGCTTCAGTGCAGTGTAGCTGTAAAAGCTCCTTATCAAGATATCTGCTTTTTAAAAGTTCTAAAACCATATGAAAGGATAGATTCCACAAATTCACACCGTGAGTGGTATTTATTGGAAGAATTGTCTGTCGTATCATTCTTTGATGATGAAGTAACGTACAAATCAAAATCAAAATGGTAGGAAATTTAGACAGAGAGAATATACACATAGAAGAGTGATATATTCCTTTTTGTGGAGAATTGGATGGAAAATAATATGGTAAGCGTAATTGTATCCCGATGGCTGGGTTATTTATAAAGTTGAGAACTGTGAATGACTGCGCTGATAGGGCTGTTAAATTAATGCAATATTTTCACCTACTACTGTCTGTAGATGAGGAGCGAAAGCAATTTGTGTTGTTTCGTTCAAGAGCTTTGTTCACAGTACCCATATTGCAAGAAAGAAACACTAAAAAAAAGTACCCGCAAGACAAGTAAAGACCATAACGCAGTCTAAAGTGTGAAAATGAATTACATTATGATATAAAAATATATATTAAACACGTATCAGTAGTTTTCCACTGACTTAACACAACACACCCAATTATCCCTAACAATCAAATTTCGCGCTCCAGTCGGCTCGGGTTAATGTAGGTCTATTGAGATGAGATTTTATTTGTGAGTAAATTGACGCAGAGGAAAATATTTTGGGGTGATCCCCAAAAATTTAGCAAACAATTTTTTTGCAATATAAGGGACACATAACCATTACTAAAGGCGAGAAAATAGGTGCTGTTGTAACACCACTAGCATAGATTAATTAGTATTCTCCCGTGCCACTAGTTTTACTTGTCTTCGGTGATACGCTTGTTGTGGCATGTTAAAAGAAATTGTGAAATTTAAAGTTTTTTGGGCAGAGCTGTTGGGATGCGTACTACCCCTGAGTAGGGTTAGTGTAATATTTTGATTTACGACATTTTGTGTTTAGGTAAGCTCTTACTATATTAAATACAGGAGAAATATAAAAATGATAGGCGTCTTGTAGAGGCTGGTGAAAAGAGGGCTACAGATGCACGTACGGACGAGCTGACAGACATTTGCCGTTAATCGATTTTTCAGAATTAAAGATTCACAAAACATGGATTTTGACTACACAATGTGTAATTTATTACATACGGAAACAAGATTTATCCAGATTAAGTTACCAGGGCCTGCCAATAAGTTTTTTCAAGGGACGAATATTCCATCAGAAATGAAGGAATTTGCATCGAAGTTCTTATAATAATATAATATTTCTTTTTTCGGTGTGTGTTTTGGGGCACTTTAGATTATATGATACATAAATAAGGTCATGTTTTTCATTCCCGGTACGGAAACTTGTCCATAAGAACGCGCTTTTTCAGGATTTGACACTGTAAAATGATCTATCCATGTTTCAGTATTTATTGCGATGCGAGTTCAGTGGCGACTGGTACCCCAACAGACTGGAGACTTATAACCACCACCTTCATTGAATGACAAATGTAATTTCCAAAATTCAAAATACGAAAATATAATAAAAGTGAAAGCAATACAAATCAATTAAAACAAAGGGAAATAGACGTCTATAATGAAACACTACTTACATAATTTTGTGCATCGTGTTCGCGTAAGGCATATACCGCGCACGTGGTTCCCCGTTCCGCGCACGTGGTTCTGGCTTTGATTTCCACTGGGCACGTAAGTTCGACTCCAGCACATTGCAACAACCACTATTCAACACGTTCATATAAATAAAATTATTTTATTTCGAAAACTTCACTACCCTAGTATATTCGGCAATAATCAAAGATCTTCGACACATTCGTATTCACAAGAACGTTCGCAAACCGTTGGCCAGCTGCATCCACACTGGCTTCCGCGATACACTATAAGGGACTTCCATCCAGAACGGCCACCTTTACACAAATAACTCATCAAACGTACATTTTGAATCAACAAACCTAATACCAAATGCAAACATTATCTAAATAGCATAAACAATGCTTTGAATATCGTCAATAATTGACCGAACTTGTGCACTTTCAATAACAAGCGAAATTCATAAAACTACGTTTCAGCGAGTCAGACGAAGACAGAATATGGGTCTTCTCCTGATACTCCATTCGTCGCCGCGTAGCGCTTGACAGCGCCACTAGCTGGTTGCGCCACCAAAAGGACGTATGTTCCCCCTGTTAAATCGAAGTGCCAAAGAATACAACAGTAAACCCAGTAACACAGCCAAGAGCGTGGTGCAATTTCTGGCAGGGCACCAGACACCGGAGAGAGCACCTGTTGGACGCTTTTTAGTTTCAGAATGATTTCATATACAGCGATATTGCTGCAATATTTTGAATATTGAATGCAATTAAAAGGAAAATGTATATTCCTAAGATATTATGAGATCTTTTGCATTTTCTGGGGGGTGCATTCTAAGCACGAGCCTTCACTGTGCGAGTTGCTTTCAAATGAAAAATCGTTAGGTACATATTACAAAAAAGTTGTCGGATGAAGCAGATTATTTCAATAAATTACAATTGAAGTCATCCATTATTATGTATTTACTGACACAGGATGTAACTTGTCTAGTTCATTGGTGTTTCCTAAGAGGCCGTCCATACATTTCGTAACGCAAATTTGGAGTATTTTGAATACCTCCTCTCCTTTCTGTTATGCGCGCTTAACCCCCTTCTCATTTACAGCAAGAAAAATATATTACGTAACAGTGAAAACATTTTTATTTTATTGTATTATATATTAAATATGATAAAGTTAAAATTTGTAGGCGATGCTGACCGTAGCTAACAAAAATATTGGAGAATATTTGTTAGTGAAGGAAGGATGCATAAACGAGAGAAGCCGTGCACAAGCAATTATTTCAGCAAATGTTGAAAATTTAAAAAAATAAATATCAACGTTATGTAACACTGAACTAACAACCCCTATGTAACGTAGCGTAACGCTACCTCAACCTCCTCCCCCTTCTTTAGCATTAAAAAAGGGTATGTGTACGTGTGAGTTCGTGTTCCAGCTTAACTCTTCAACACGGGAACAATGTCATTTCAACAAACTATGGTATACATTATTACTAGGAAACTTCAATGGGGGAAAATACACCGAGAGTAAGACTCCCCTAGAGTGGTAAGTGGTAAAGGAGTGACATTTACGAACAAAATCATGAAAATTAGGGAATAAAGTTCTTTATGTGAAACTTCTTGATGTTTCTTACTCAAGAGCCACATTAAATTAATTACTGTCTTCAACATAATTGTTAGAAGAGGATGCATAATTGGCTGTGTACTGGAGGTGGATGACCCGTAAACTCAGCCGCCTTCTAACACTTATCTTATTGTTAATAATTAGTTCGAAGGACTGGTCACCTTGAAGGCGGATGGCACGCCTTGCCTGTATTTTTTACAGAAGAATTGTCATTTTAGAGAAATCAATAGGCATAGATTTGAATAGTTGCAAAAAATTACATATAATTGAAAATTAAGTAGGCATTACAAAGAATTGAATTAACTGAGTTTCCTGTTGGGAATGTGATCAATTGACAATATGAAAATGCCCTAGGGAAATTAGTATTATAATAACATTGAAATTACTGTTAATAGGAAAAGAGAAACAAGTTAACATTACAAAAATGAAGCTGAAATGAATACAATGAATGAATGAATGAATACAGTGAACTTAATTCTGAATGTTCGGGCCCACACGCAAAGGCAGGAAAAGAGGTAGAAATACAATACTTCCTGCCCAGCTGCAACCGGTAGCGCTGTATGGAAAATCTCCACACGCCGTTGCGTCACCCTTCGCACGTGCGGTGTAGATAACACCAACCGCCCGGCCCAAAGCGGCGCGCGCGGTTGTGCAATCTCGGCGTCACGCCACAGAAACCTTCGAATATGTTCTAGAATATTTCAAACTCCAACGGCCGCCAATTGGCCCATTCAAAATCACCCCACTCCGCCAACTCGCGACCGCTAACAAAGCAGTCGCCTATTGGCCCATTTTAAACAAACTCAAAATCCCCTCTTCGAGCTTTCGCTAACAAGGTAAATTTAGTCGTTCACGAGCAGCCTTGTGAGAAGGACGTAGCGGCTCCGTGTAAATCTCACGTAAAACTTGTAAGGCAACCTTTGCATTATGAACTCACCATGGCAGAAAGTGCTAAGTTCTGCAATTGTGTATTGGCATGGCAGAAAGTGCCAATTCATTTAAACTGTGCTTAAATTTAGTCGTTCACGAGTAGCCTTGCGAGAAGGACGTAGCGGCTCCGTGTAAATCTCACGTAAAACTTGTAAAGGCAACCTTTGCATTATGAAAGCATGGCAGAAAGTGCTAAGTTCTGCAATTGTGTATTGGCATGGCAGAAAGTGCCAATTCATTTAAACTGTGCTTAAATTTAGTCGTTCACGAGCAGCCTTGCAAGAAGGACGTAGCGGCTCCGTGTAAATCTCACGTAAAACTTGTGAAGGCATTATGAAAGCATGGCAGAAAGTGCTAAGTTCTGCAATTGTGTATTGGCATAGCAGAAAGTGCCAATTCATTTAAACGGTGCTTAAATTTAGTCGTTCACGAGCAGCCTTGCGAGAAGGACGTAGCGGCTCCGTGTAAATCTCACGTAAAACTTGTAAAGGCAACCTTTGCATTATGAACTCAGCATGGCAGAAAGTGCTAAGTTCTGCAATTGTGTATTGGCATGGCAGAAAGTGCCAATTCATTTAAACTGTGCTTAAATTTAGTCGCAGGCAGGACGCCTTACTAGAGAGACGTCGCGACTCCGTGTTGTACTTACGTAAAGGTCTTGTACAGAAAGTGTAATGTACTTAGTAAGTGTACTCATGTATGGTGTATGGTGTTAAAGGATTTAACTTGTTTTCAACAAACTCATTAAACATCATCCTGCAATGTAAAACTGTGTTTTTTGTGATAACCTACATCATGCAACCCCTGAGCCATCGATGGGACCGATGTCGTTGCCTGTCCAACAATTAATTATACAGTCCACTACAGCAACGGCAACAGCCGCGTCCATGGTCCTTCGAGCCGGATATCGAACCAGTGACCTGTGGAAATCACCGTTCATCTTCTTACGTGCACCGGATGCTGAATCAGCGAGCTCCGGAAAATCATCTTTTACGAACTAGCGTTCTTCAGCCGATGTGTGTTGGTAGCGTCTCTGCTCTGCGTCCACTGTTCACATCTTTAAGAAGATCGTGTGAAATCTGCGTTTTTCAAAAGCAGTGTTCATTTCCATTCACAAGTTGTGTGGTGTAAATTTGTTATCAGCGCAAAGTGCCTCAATCAGAGTGAATTTGAAGTGGGCATAATCCCAGCCAAATATTTGGCCTCTGTTTGAATCAAAACTTTTTATGTGTGTAAAGTGTTAATCTGTGCAACGAAATAATATTGCTTCAAACAAAAGTGGACATAGTGATATAAATCTATCCACTATTATCAAATTCAATAAAATCACTGCAAGTTATTTTAGTTTGCAGAATTTTAACTTCTTTCATTATTGTGTTTCAACATTTTGAACACATTATCATTTTTGTTTGTTCAATGTAATTGTGCTCGCTACTGAGCAAAACATATTAATTGAAATTGCCTAATACAATTTCATTCAGTGAAATTAGGCAATCAATTCATTTCCAATTGCTTACACTGCAAATATTATCTTGAAATCTCAAGTGAATTTAGTGCTTGTGTATGTGTTCCATTTATGTAAAGTGCATAACTGCTATTGTGTCATTTGTTAGCATGCATGAAATTCGTTTTGTTGCCTGCTGTCTATGTTATTGTCATTAGTATTATTTATTCAATATTTGTTTTACGTCAATAAGTTAGCTGTTAGGATTTCCTTTAACTATTATTTACCTGCAAGCAACAAAATTTGAATGCAATGTGTGCTAATGAAAATTAATTGCCACAGTGATTTGATGGCAATCCAATGATCATTTGCTCTGCGATCAGTGCTATTTGATAAATGTGTTTTTTGTATACCATCATTATAAACGACCCTTTTCAATACCCCGAATCGTGCATAATTCAGTATTTTATCGCACGCTACATGACGTCATCCACATTATTAAACGCGACATGACGTCATCACACATTCAGCCAATAGTAGCGAGAGAATCGTGGGGAGGTAGAAGAAGACGGAACAGCCGACCACCGTTTTCTCGCACGGATGTCAACAATGCCATCTTGAATTTGATTTCCAGATGGCGTTGGATGTCAAGCACCCGAGACGTCAGAAGAAAGTTGTTTCGCGAAATTAAGTTTGATTCTCAAGTAAATTTATAATGCTGTTATACAAAAAAATAGCGTATGCAACTCGTTTATAATGTTGCTTTATTGCATTCGTACGAATTTGAAAACTCGCTCCTAACGTCGCTCGTTTTCAAAACATGTACTCATGCAATAAAGCTTAACATTATAAACTAATTGCATAAACTACTATTGTGTGCGGCACAGCGATCAGCTGTTCGTCACATGTGAATACCTGCCAGTCAGCTGATTCTGTCCTGAAAGGTGTTGCATGCTTAGTGGATTTCATTCTATACAAAATCATTCTGGTTTCTCATTTAATTTGTTTTATGTCATTGTGCCATTGTGTTTGTGTTATTTGTGGTATATTTATGTGTTTTGTGCCTTTGCGTGGTGACCCATTTAGTTAATTATCATGGCCCACCAACCTTCAGAAAGGGCGGTGAAAACGCAGCTCACCAAATTAAGAAATGCAATTAACGCACTCGAATTATTCATTGATGACTTTAGCGATCCAGATGGTCCATCATATCAAAAGCTGTTAATCAGCTGTGATAGATTAGATAAGTTACGTGACAAGGTAGAGAGCCTTGTAGACGAATTAGATGTCGAATCTGAATTGTTTATTTCTTCTGAGGAAATATTTAGTAAATACGTTGATGTCAGTGCAAAGGCAAAGTTTGCCATACTGCAACATGCGAATTTAGTTCCTGAATCTCGCCCAGTTTCTCCAGCTCCATCATGTGCATCAGAAATCTTTAGTGCAAATTCTTTCCCATTTAAATTACCAGAGATAAAACTTCCAGTATTCTCTGGTGATATATTAGAATGGCCCAAGTTTAGGGACATCTTTCAAAATGCTGTTATCAATGCCCAACACATGGCAGATTTTAGTGAGTTTTGTTACTTGATGGGTTGTTTAAAAGATGATGCCAAAGGAATTTTACATAATCTTGAAGTGTCAGACTCGAATTTCTCTGTTGCTTGGCAAATGTTAAAAGATCGTTTTGATCATCCAAGAATAATTGTATCTCAACATTTAAATTCAATATTAGACCCCCCCAAATTGAATCCTGACTGTGCCAAGTCACTGCAAAAATTAATTGATTTTACAATTTGCATATTAATGCCCTATTGGCCCTTAAGGAGGAAACTGATCTCTCAGATTTATTGCTAATTGCTCTTGTCACTCAGGGACTCCCACAGAAGATTCTAAGGGAGTGGGAGTTGTCCCTGGACAATGAACAATTTCCTAATTTTCAAACTCTCATGAAATTTCTGCAGCATCAACAGAGAGGTCTCAGTGTTATGCCCCACTCCTCACCTCAATTTGCAAAAGGAGGTGAGAAGAAAAACAAGCCTCCCTCTGGTTATAGGTGCCCAAAATGCAAATCAGAGCACTTCCTAACTGATTCTCCTGAGTTCCTGAACTTATCAAAAAAGGATAGGTGGACATTTGTTGAGAAAAATAATAGATGTGCCAAGTGTCTAAAATATAAATCAGACAAGCATAATAATTATAATAGGTCTTGTTCCATTTGTGAAAAATCTCATCATCAGCTGTTGCATAATGACAAACCCTTATCAAAACCACCTCAGCCAGCTGTTGTATCAGCTGCCAGCACCATAAGTGCTGGCTGTGGAGTTCTGTTGCCTACTGCAAAACTTCTGGGTTTTACCCCTAAAGGAGAACCCTATCACTTAAATGCTCTTCTCGATAGCGGGAGTGCTATTAATTTGATTACTTGGGAGACGGTTAAAACCCTCAAACTTCCCACAAGGGAATTTAATATCAATATTGTTACTATAGGCTGTGACCCCACGCCAGCCAATCATGTTGTTCAATTAAAGGTTCAATCTAGCCAGGACAACAATCCCTGGTCCAAAACTATTGAGTTTTTTGTTGTACCAGATCTTCCCATGTCTCTTAAGGAGACATTTGATGCTAGCTCGTGGTCTCTGCCTAATGATGTATTTTTGGCAGATCCCCTCTTTAATGAGTGTAAGTCCATTCATGTACTGCTCGGTGCAGACATATTTTTTGATACTTTGCTTCCCAATAATAGGAAAAGATGTGACGGGAAATTCCCCACTTTGCAGCAAACGCGTTTAGGTTGGGTGATTGCAGGTCACACTCCTTTACGCCCTACACTTGTAAATTCAAATTGCACTTTTCTAACTTCTGACTGTGAGCTGTCACAATCTATTAAAAAATTCTGGGAGGTAGGAGAAGCCACTCCCAGTACCCCGAAATATTCTGACGAAGAATTAGCTGAGGCGCACTTCGTCAATTCTCATAAAAGGGATAAGACCCACGAAATCATAGTGCCCTCCCTTGCCCCGGTGCTAGTTTGTGCTACGTTGCCTCCTAGTTACCTACAAGTTAGAGTCTGCCATTTTTATGGTTCATTTACAAAAATACTGAGAGTAATGGCATATGTTCTCAGATTTATTGATTTGATCTCTCATCCTAAAATTAGGGGGTGCGACCGCGCGTCGCCCAAAATTTCTTTAACAGTTTCAGAATTGGATAAGGCCGAATTAAAATGCATCAGCATCATTCAGAAAAATACCTTCCCTTCTGAATTTAGATCATTGTCCAAGGGCAATGATTGCCCTGGAGCAAGCAAACTTTCCTCTCTCCACCCCTTTGTTCATTCTGATGGATGTATCAGAGTGGGCGGGAGACTTGTGGAAGCTGAGTTGCCATTTAATACGACTCACCCACTGATTTTACCAAAATCAAATCCATTTGTGACTGCACTTATAATGCACGCTCACAAGGCCCTGGCTCACACTGCTGGGCAAAGTTTAATATCCCACTTAAGACAAAAATATTGGATTCTTTCTGCTCGCAAGGCAGTAAAGGACGTTTTGAAATCTTGTGTCATTTGTTTTCGCCACAAGCCGGTTCCTGCTCAACAGCTGATGGCTAATCTGCCAGCTGTCAAAGTCAAAACCCAAAGTGGCAATTTTGTGCGCCACGTCAATAGGCTCTGCCCCTTACCAATTGCTAATGATGTAAATATTCACTCCACATAGGTTTAATTCACTCCACATAGATTTAATTCACTCAATATAGATTTCATTTGTAGATTAGGTTCTAATTAGTCTCTACAACTAGGTTAATTTATGTACAGTGTTGTGTGTCATTGTTAGTTGTAATTGTGTATTTGTAGATCTTGTCATTTTTTAATTGTGTGCTTAGGTCTCGTCATTTTTTATTGTACTTGCATTTCTTTAGTTGTAGTTGTGTATTTGTAGGTCTTGTCATTTTATTTTCTTGCATTTCTTTAGTTGTAATTGTGTGTCATGTATGGTATTTGTATTCTTCACTCACACATCCTGGGGTAGGCCCGCCACGCTCGGCACTTGTCCTCTTACCTGTGTTCAGATGTCGGTCGGTCACTCTAGTTCGTGCTTACTTGTCTTTTTCACGCATCCCTGATTCGGGCTCGTCATTTTTTGCGCTAGACTTGTTTTGTTGTGTAGCATGTAGCTTCACATATCTTAATGGCTCGTAATTAGCACTCTTTAAACGCACTTGCTGGTACCCTTGAGAATTACTGGGGAAAGCTACTAGGCAACGATGCAATTTTTCTAAACACGCAGACAAAGGCAGAAATTTGTTATATGCGAGTTTAGTTTCAACGTTCAGGCGTCTAGTCTCAATCAACTTGTACCTGCGCAGTCTTGTCCTGTCCGCTTCGGTTTTCGTGTTCTTTCACCTCTCCTACTGTCTGCTCCTCATTCTAGGCTCTGACTTGTCATACTCGGCACTTGTTCTCTTACCTGTGTTCAGCTCATGACTTGTCATCCTCGTTTGAACTTTCTTCGTTTCTACAATCGCGTTTCAGTCCTGACTTGTCATCCTCGGCATTTGTCCTCTTACCTATGTTCAGGCTTGGCCAGTCAGTCTGTTTTGCGTGCCTGTCACCCATTATTATTGCCACCTACGTTCTTCTCCCCTTTACAATTATTTAGTTATTAGGATATTTAGTATTAAGAATTTGTTAAAAAAATCGCCTTGCACAATTCAGCCACTCCCAGCCTCATCCCTAAGGAACTTATGTTGCACATAATCTAACAAGAAATATTAGTCTATGCTGTGTGCTCTCTCATTTCTTGGTGGAAAACCTGCGGTTTTCCAAGGGGGTGTATGTTCGGGCCCACACGCAAAGGCAGGAAAAGAGGTAGAAATACAATACTTCCTGCCCAGCTGCAACCGGTAGCGCTGTATGGAAAATCTCCACACGCCGTTGCGTCACCCTTCGCACGTGCGGTGTAGATAACACCAACCGCCCGGCCCAAAGCGGCGCGCGCGGTTGTGCAATCTCGGCGTCACGCCACAGAAACCTTCGAATATGTTCTAGAATATTTCAAACTCCAACGGCCGCCAAGTGGCCCATTAAAAATCACCCCACTCCGCCAACTCGCGACCGCTAACAAAGCAGTCGCCTATTGGCCCATTTTAAACAAACTCAAAATCCCCTCTTCGAGCTTTCGCTAACAAGGTAAATTTAGTCGTTCACGAGCAGCCTTGTGAGAAGGACGTAGCGGCTCCGTGTAAATCTCACGTAAAACTTGTAAGGACAACCTTTGCATTATGAACTCACCATGGCAGAAAGTGCTAAGTTCTGCAATTGTGTATTGGCATGGCAGAAAGTGCCAATTCATTTAAACTGTGCTTAAATTTAGTCGTTCACGAGCAGCCTTGTGAGAAGGACGTAGCGGCTCCGTGTAAATCTCACGTAAAACTTGTAAAGGCAACCTTTGCATTATGAACTCAGCATGGCAGAAAGTGCTAAGTTCTGCAATTGTGTATTGGCATGGCAGAAAGTGCCAATTCATTTAAACTGTGCTTAAATTTAGTCGTTCACGAGCAGCCTTGCGAGAAGGACGTAGCGGCTCCGTGTAAATCTCACGTAAAACTTGTAAAGGCAACCTTTGCATTATGAACTCAGCATGGCAGAAAGTGCTAAGTTCTGCAATTGTGTATTGGCATGGCAGAAAGTGCCAATTCATTTAAACTGTGCTTAAATTTAGTCGCAGGCAGGACGCCTTGCTAGAAAGACGTCGCGACTCCGTGTTGTACTTACGTAAAGGTCTTGTACAGAAAGTGTAATGTACTTAGTAAGTGTACTCATGTATGGTGTATGGTGTTAAAGGATTTAACTTGTTTTCAACAAACTCATTAAACATCATCCTGCAAGATAAAACTGTGTTTTTTGTGATAACCTACATCATGCAACCCCTGAGCCATCGATGGGACCGAGCTCGTTGCCTGTCCAACAATTAATTATACAGTCCACTACAGCAACGGCAACAGCCGCGTCCACTGAAGATCACAGTATGTTTCGTGGTTTCGTCGCTGCTCGCAGTTCATGAGAGGCGGGCGACGGCGCAGCCCCCACGCGCCTGTTCACAGACGCGAAGCCTCGGGTCGGCGTACGTAGGCGAAGGTTACGTAACCAACAGAACACTGGCCGATGACACTCACCAAACCACAATAAACAATTGATGGCACTGTCGACAGTATTACGTTTATATGCACTGACATGCATGTTCAGAATTAGGTAGTACATTATTGAAAATCGACATAATCAGTCAAAGCCTGCATGGCAAACGTTCCGTGATTGATATCGCACGCAATTCACATACATTAAATAGTCACCATGATATGTCCTGAGTGAACATGGCGTGGCACCAATTAGTTTGTAAATAATTATTGCTGATATTATAGTAACTGGTTCTACATGTATGACACTTCGCAATCGAATTGTATCGACAGTTAATCACTTGATTTAAGCAGTTTACAGAACGTTTATGCGGATTGCGATATTTAGTGAATTAGCACTCTTTTACACTCACATACTGACGATAAACAGAAAATTAACTAATATCTAATAAAATCATGGTAGGAAATGGTGTGGAGATCACATTTGCATCATCTAAATAAAATTGAGGCGTTGTTTTGTCGTATATGTTTATTTTAGCATAAAGCTTTTTTGGCCGCATTGCAGCCATCTTCAGTGCGATTCTGAGGTGGCTGGGGGCCTCGGTCGAAACAAGCAGCTGCAATGTGGCCGAAAAAACTGTATGCTAAAACAAACATATACGACAAAACAACGCCTCAATTTCTGATAAAATCATGTCGATAATGCAGAGCGCAGTAACGCAGAGTCCGTTTGGCATAATTGCTCCGAGGCAATAGAACTAAACAGGCGGCAGCCTGAGAGAAAGCACAGTGATGCCGCGCGGGCACAGCTTCGACCAATAGTGGCAAACCCTGCATTCAATTAACAAAAATTAGAATATTCTTAATTTATAATTAAAATAGATTTTATGACAATTCAAGAATTTAAAGTTTAGAAATTGCAATGCGTTTTATTCAGTTAAGTTATAATAAAAGTGGTGCAATTATTCTCGGAACCGGCGGCGCTAGCCGAATGCGTTTACTACGCTCCGTGAAGTCACGAAGGTTAAGCGAATTCGAGACTCGCGGGTTCGTGGTTGGGTGATCGACCAGGAACCCCGGGATCTAACGCCGTCGAGCCCCTGGCCGAAGGGATAAAAGGCACTGACTGACTGACTGCGACGTGACAAATATAGTAATTAACGGAGGATTACTCCAGAAATAGAAGCACATTAATGGAGGATTACTCCCCAGTGCAAAGCGCTCAACGCCCCTTAAGGGGCTTGGAGACGCGTCAAGGTGTAGACGCAACAAATTATATTTTAAAAAAAATATTACGTGGCAGCGTAGCGTCTGTTGGCACCGTAGGCGGGTTTCCAAGAATGCCTCAGGCACACGTGTGCGAGGCGAGGCGGCTGAATTCGAAGAAGTTCGATTCGATTATCTCAGGTCATCGCGACACCAGGCGATTGCGAGAGTGGACTGAGCATTTAAACACATAGATTTTACATTTAAATTACAATAATTGTGTCAAACTCGTAGTTATGCTTAGCAGGATGTGCGTGTAACTAGAACGGGTAATGCGTTTAAACTATTTCAATTAACAAATTGCTTGACCTGACATTAATAAGAGAAAGTGTCGACAACTTCCTCTTTAGCAAATTTTTTAATAAGTAAAATGTTATTCCCAGCTTCCTCAGTTTCAGGGGAATTACCACGTGCACGTCCAGAATTGTTTGCCGACAGAAGCGAACTTCAGTGCAAATTTTCTGCAGCCACATGCCTCAGAACGCCATTTGATTGTATGAAATGAGTTCTTACGGTGCAGTTCATATTATTGTAATTAGGTCGTGTATGCTAGACGATCAGGCACCCATCCTAAGGAAACTTGTCTTCCCAAAATTGACTTGATGGTGGGTGCGACATCCTCAATAGCAGGCTGCATCACATGTGAATTTATGGCAAGAAAAATCTTAATGAGCCTGCTCAGTGACCCTTACCAACTACGTGGCTGTGCCATAATGTTGAATTTGAAAACCGCGCCTCCTGAACGTTTGCACATCCAGCTACTTGGGGGGGGGGGGCGCATCAGGGAGGTTGTCCTCTGGATATTGGCACCAGACCGTGGCACATGGGCAGCGCGCGATTGGTTGGGATGGCGTGACGCGGTAAGCCGCTCCGCGAGTTAGGAAAGGAGTAGTTCCGTCAGTTGATGAAGGAGCGTTTTGGTGTGCAGTTGGGCAGCGGAAGGTGTATCCACAGTGAGATACATGATGCCTCCACTAGAACGGGTTTAAAAACACTGGCACTGAGGTATGGAACATGCCATCTTGACGCCCCTGTCTGCGGAACAGTCAGGTTTGACAAGGAAAATGGCCGCTTCGTCGCTCAAGTAAATAAACTTTCGTGACCGATTATGTAGACAACTCAGAGTACTTGAGTCGATTAATCAGTAATCTACATCGTTTAGAAATATGAATTTGAACATTCTCGTCCACGTCACGTTATACTGAATTCATCAAATGTTGCTTGATTTGTGAATCAGAACATTTATACAAGGTAATACTGGCCATCACCTGGATCATGATTGAGCTAATTAGATTAGATAAAATTCATGGTTTGAGAATTTAAATTCACACTTGTGTTAAATATGTTAGTTTAAACATTACTTTATATGAGGTTATATAGGCCATTACATGATTCATGATTGATTAGATTAAATTGCAAATGTGATGATAATTGTCGTGTTACCACTGTGGGGAAATGCATGATGGAAAA
The DNA here is from genome assembly GCA_011170035.1 of Teleogryllus occipitalis. NCBI lineage: Eukaryota > Metazoa > Arthropoda > Insecta > Orthoptera > Gryllidae > Teleogryllus > Teleogryllus occipitalis. Next base: position 43,115 of record BLKR01001038.1, read on the forward strand.
AATTGTAAATTCAAAATAGTATGGCATTACTGTAAGAAGAAAGAGCATATCGCCAAAGTATGTTTTACGAAGAAGAATGACAACCAAGGACATCGAGCCCAGAATAATACAAAAAGGCCGGCTTGTAATGCAGTGGAAGATTAATGTAATTTGTGTATACTGAATGCAATACATGTGGGGGTGAACAGGAGAAAATCTTGGCAAATTTAAAATTAAACGCCATGGTGGTCAAGATGGAGGGGGACTCGGGTGCAGTTTGCACGATTATAAAGAAACAAATATGTTAACAAATTCGTCAGGGGAATGAAATTCTTCAGAAATCACTACTCAGCTTGTAGCCCTGGACACGACAAAAAAAATATATTCGGGGAGAAACAGTCAAAGTACAGTATTAACAAATCACCAACCATTTAAAGGCTGTGATTGGAATTTGTTGGGATGAAATTGGTTTCGAGAACTGGGAATTTCATTTTCCATTGTTTAAACTATACCCTACTGTTTCAAAACTATACCTTACTGTGTTTTGAACTGTGACGCTTCTCTATTTGGAATCAGAGTAGTTTTGGCACATCGAGAGGGAAACGTGGAGAAACCAATAGCTAATTGGTTCCGCACATTTGGGAAACATGAAAGGAACTACGCGCAAATAGACAAAGAGGCTTAGGCTGTCATTGAGTGAGTTCAGTTTCACCAATATGTTGCAAGGCGAGAATTCACAATTACAACAGATCATAGACCTCTTCTGGGACTGTTAAGTCTTAAAAGACCGATCCCAGCTGTTTTATCGCCTCGAATGCTACGATGGTGTATAATGTTGAGTGCTTACGATTACAATTTGGTAAGGAAAGCAAAAGAAAGTGGAAATGCTGACTGACTTAGTCGCTTGCCAATGACATCGGATGAAGACGAGTTGACACCTCCAGGCAACATTCTTTTGAAGACATCTGGGAATATACAACAAAGGACGAACGTTTGTCAAGAGTTCGGTACTGGGCTCCGCATCAGTGGCCAACCACGGAAGTTCCTGAAGAGTACAAACGATGCCAACGGAAAAAAATGGAAATTTCAGTATACAAGGATTGTCTGCAGTGGGGACATCGGTTGATAGCACCATAGGTGACTAGAGAACGAGTTTCGGAACTACTACATGCCAATCACCCACGAATCGTAGTCATGAAAGCTTGCGCTCGGAGCTATATTTGGTGGCCAAACATAGACAAGGACATAGAAAACTGTGTGAATCAGTGTAAAACGTGCCAAATTCATGCAAACAATCCACCTAAAGCTCCTCGACAGAATAGTGAAAAAAATTTAAATGCCTAGTCTACATTGCACGTTGATTTTGCTGGCCATCACAAGGGAAAACTATACCTGATTGTAGTCGACGCGATGTCCAAGTGGTTAGAAGTGGACAATATGAAATCGATATCATCTGCTCAAGTTATCCAGAGTTTCCGGAGAATATTTGCAAGAATGGAAAAACCAGATCTTATTATCTCATAACGGACATTCATTTGATTCGAAGGAACTTCTTTAATTTTATGACAGAAACCTGATCAAATACAGTACAATTTCGCTATATCGAGCAATGGGCTGGCTGAAGGTATGGTCCAAACTACGAAGATCATAACAAAATTGGAGGACGATGAACTGCAGGTGCAAAGATTGCTTTATTGACAACACACAACAATGTATGCAGGTACGGAGAAGACGTCTGCTGAACATTTGATGGGAAGGAAGCTGCGACCAGTTCTCGATAAAATTAATCCATATGCATTGCAATGAAAAAACAAAAAGTGGCGACAGAGAAACTGCGCTCGTTTGAAACAGGTGATTTGGTCTATTTCCGTAATTACAAAAGGATGGGTCTAAAATGGTTGCAGGGCAAGGTTCATGACTGCACGGGACCAGACTCTTATGCCATTCAACTACCCAATGGAAACAATCAAACGACATGGTGATCACCTGAGACGAAGAATTGAGGATACTGAAGAAGACCAGAATAAACAGATCGTGGATAAACAACAAACCCAAATTAATCCATCAAGGATTCTTGTCCCAGCTCAAATCATTAAGCATCATGTACCGGAATCACAAACGCCATCCTTTTCCCATAGTCCTGACCGAAAAGTGCCAGATGGTTTGGAGCGACCGCCGTTCAACGAGGATCCGGAGCTAAGAGAACTACGAACCAGGCGGACGTGGCCAGCCCGAGAAGAGCTGAACTAACGCCTTGAGTGGATCCGCCAGGAGCACCTAGCAGTCAGTCGCGACCCAGTCGATTGATTGAGACCGTCGCGTTACAAGGATTAAAGTTCATATTAAGAGGGGAGAGATGTGTATTGAACTGGCTTTCGAGTATTTATTTATTTTACGTCAAAAAAAAAAACAGTTAAAAACTGCGTATGACGTGCTATGGGGAAAAGTGAATTGTGTGCACATTTTCAAAATTCTGTGATCCCTACACTAAGTCATATACTACTTAAATTTTGAATTTTTGAAAGGGAGAAAAAAAACTCCCATGTAATAAAATCTATTTTCAAGGATAAACAAGCAATAAATTTTGAATTTTGGAAGGGGGAAAAAAAACTCCCATGTAAAAAAAAATCTATTTTCAAGGGTAAATAAGCAATAAATTTTGAATTTTGAAAGGGAGAAAAAAACAACAAAACTCCCATGTAATAAAATCTATTTTCAAAGATAAGTAAGCAATAAATTTTGGCTCTTATTACTTCCTGCCGCGACAACATGGAAACGATAATTTGAATAATTGTATTTCCCACTGAATTCTAGAAGACGTGCACAGAAAATGAAGTTACATTTATGTCCAGAAGCAAAACAAGGGCCATCTCAGCATTTGCTCAATGGATCAGGCTCCATCATTAATATATATATATATATTTATATATATATATATATATATATATATATATATATATATATATATATATATATATATATATGGGAGAAATGGTAGTCGGAATAGAAATAAACTCGTCGTTGAAATATAAAAAGATAATTATATTCTTGAAATACTTGAAGAACAATACAAATAAACTATATCCCGACAATTCACAACGTGTTCATCTCGGTGTTACTTGCGTTCGAGTGACTTGTTTACGCTCGTCGTCAACCGACTTGGTCCTGCCGCCACGCCATCTTGCGCCTCTACCGGGAACCCCAAAAAATCCGCCTGATTTGAATCGGTCTCCCACATTCGGCCGTCCTGACTATCATCCGGCTCGGATGATGAGTATCCGTCTGGCCAAGCTTGCATATACTCGGCACACGTAGTGGTGGTTCGTGGCCCCTCGTTATCTCCGACCTTGCTGACATCGTATGTATCGTTTGGTTTGACCATTGTAATTCGGTAGGGACCCAGATTCTTGGCTTTGAGTTTTAAACCCGGCCCGAATTGCGTCCGCTTGATAGCCACTAAATCGCCGACTTTGTATACTGTAGCTTCCTTACGACGCTTATTAAAATCAGCGCGATTTTCGTCCTGGACCTTGAAAATCTGTGCTTTAGCTTCTTCTCGTATAAGGTTGCGCTCTTCTTCGACATTGTTAATTAGCTCTTCTTCCAATAACTCCTTGATACGAATATCAGTCGGATTGCGCATTCTTACGCCAGTCATAAGTTCGAATGGCGTCCTTCCAATGCTCCGGTTATAGGTAGAATTCATGGCCCGTTGAACAGCTAATGTCTTGCTTGGAGAAGGTTGAATTTGTCCCTCCTGGACTACATATCCCAGGTATTCAACTTTTCTCTTTAGAAATTGACATTTCTCAAAGTTCAATTGTAGACCGTATTCCCTGGCGACGTCTAATACCAACGTAAGTTTGCGTAGAGCCTCTTCATCATCTTTAGCGGGAACAATGATGTCGTCCATATATACAAAGCAAACACCGTCCCTCACTAGTTGCCAAAATACACTATTTATATACCGTTGGAATACTGCAGGAGAATTTGTAAATCCAAACGGTACCTTTAAGAACTGGAACTGTCCTGAATGAGTCACGAATGACGTGTATTTTCTGCTGCTGTCTTCGACGTCCACATGAAAAAATCCGTTTCTGAGGTCCAACGTACTGAAAACTCGGGCGTCCTGCAATTTATCAAGCAAATCGTCGATAAGGGGTAAAGGATAGCGGTCCTTCACCACGATCTTATTCAGCCTGCGGTAATCAATGCAAACTCTTGATGATCCGTTCTTCTTTCTCACCACGATTACTGCACTGGCATACTCTGATGAACTCGGTTCTATTATTTTGTCATGAATCCAAATTAGCACTTGATTGTCCACCACTTCTTTTTCTCGAGGCGAAAGTCGTCGCGGTCCGCAGTGAACTGGCTCTTCATTCTTCACTAAGATCTTCATCTTGACATCAACAGATTTGGTCTTCTCCGGAACATAGTTTGCTATTAAACCTTGAACTTCCTTTTTTATCTCGCTTTTGACCGAATCTCCTATATCCAATTCTTCTTTATTTACGGCCTGGATGCACATGATGTGAGCTTCTAATTTTGGTTTCCGTAGGGTGACACCATTTCTGTTTATGAGCACTTCCGCTTGGTCAAGAAGCTCGTTTCCAATGACCATTTCGAGTTTCATGGTATCTGCTGTAACCACGTATACGTCTGTTGTAAACTGCTCACCATCAACGACGACAGTTGTTGAAAAGTATCCTTGAGGACACACGAAGTTCTTCCCAAATCCGCTCAGGACCATATCCGTTTTGACTAGTTTCGGAGCACTCAGTGAATCGTAAATGTCTTGTCGCAGCAAGCTAACTTGACTTCCACAATCGATGAGCGCCTTTACCTTCCGATTAGCCAATTGTACTTCTTTAAATTTGCAATTATTCGCGTTCCTTACAATGGCACTCATGCTTTTCGACTGTCGCGGTTTCCTTTCCTTTGGGCAATCAGCTGAAATGTGACCAAAAGCGTCGCAATTGAAACACCTCTTACCCTTTTCTTTGTGTTTACAGTTGCTCGAAGTATGTCCGGTACCACCGCAATTGTAGCATCGCTTGTCCGCGTCCTGAGAAGTGCCCTTCGATTTATTACCATCGTCGTTCTTCTTGTCTTTCTCGTCTGTATTCTTCGAGTTCCACTTGTGATCATTCTTGTTTGTCTTCTTAGTTTGGACCTTCATCACTGCCATCTCGTAATGTTTCAGCTTGACCTTGAATTCTTTTATGTTGTCTACTCCATATAGCAGAAGTTTCGTTCCTGAATCGTCTTCAATTCCGTCGATTATATATTGTATCAATGATTCGTCATCTATATCACCTCGGCTAGCAATCTCCCTCATGACGAGAAAGTATTCCTGTAAAGATTCTTCTTTTTTCTTCCTTCGTCGATTCAACAACCGATGAATTTCTGCCGTGCTTGTCTTAACATCAAACTCTTCCTTCAAAGCTTTTTTCAGGACGGTCCACGATGTGATTCCTTTCTCGCCCTGGATAAAAAGTTTGGCTAGGCCTTCGAGTGATTTCTTAGCAAAAACAAACTTTTGTAGACTGTCCCAGCCCATCAAAACAGCTGTCTCTTCGAAATCAGTGATCCATTTTTTTACTGGATATCCATCACTACCGTTGAAGGTCTTGAGTGAACCTTCAATATCACGAAAAGTCAATGAAAACTTTGGCTGCGTACGTACAGAAGCGACAGAGCGCGCATCATCACTATTATCCGAATCGTTTTCTTCCTCGTTGTTAATAGCACGCAGCTTCTGCTCAAACTCGAACGTCAACTTCTTCAGTTGGGCTGCCCTTTTGTCATCTTGTTTTTTCGGGTTGCTTAATACTCCTTTCTTATATTCGTCTTCTTCATTTTCTTCTTGCTTGATCTCGGTCTCGATTTTCGACGCCAACTGTTGCAGATCTCCCAGCATTTCACATATATCGTCGATCATTTCGTCTTTCGTCCCACTGTTGATACAAAGAATACTGCATATAGCTCCCAGATCCGCTTCCGAAAATGTATCGTGAATGAACGACTTTTTCATCTCTTCATCTTTAGATCCGGACTCGAACGTAAAACCGGAAAACTCTCTAAGCCTCTTTCTGTTTTTTCGATCCTCTGGCATCGTTTCAAAAATCAAGTTATGCAACGTTTTAATTGCTTTTACCGGCGCAGAGGTTATGTTCTTTTCTATTTGTTCGATTTCTCCCAATGTCGCCATCTTCCAAAAATTTTGCGAACTTCCTGTCGAACAGTCGGTAACGTCGATTACAATCGGTATTTTATAAAAACAGCCTCGTGGTTCAAACCTTCAATTGTGCGAACAAATGTATGGAAACAGCAAAAATATTCATACAATTTGTCTTATTTGCATCTACTCACGTATCTTCGAAATTACATCAATTCTCGTCAAGCTTTCGTCGGTGAATTACGTCGTTTTTTTGAGGTTATAATGACCTTCACTCGTCGTCTTATTCCAGCCTATCGTCGTCGCAACTTTGAAAACTGGCCTTCAATTGGAATCCCTCGTCGTTTATTCCAAATTGATCGTCGTCGGCTGGCACGTCGTAATGCTTTCAATGTTGCGAAATGGCGGCCGTGGAAAGTTCTAGTCGTTTCTCGAAATCCAGTTCAATCCCGGCGAGCCCCCAAATTGTGGGAGAAATGGTAGTCGGAATAGAAATAAACTCGTCGTTGAAATATAAAAAGATAATTATATTCTTGAAATACTTGAAGAACAATACAAATAAACTATATCCCGACAATTCACAACGTGTTCATCTCGGTGTTACTTGCGTTCGAGTGACTTGTTTACGCTCGTCGTCAACCGACTTGGTCCTGCCGCCACGCCATCTTGCGCCTCTACCGGGAACCCCAAAAAATCCGCCTGATTTGAATCGGTCTCCCACATATATATATATATATATATATATATATATATATATATATATATATATATATATATATATATATATATATATATATCACATTATTCGAACTATTTCAAGAGGAAAATCAAATCGAATACTGACCAAATATAAAACATTTTCCAGAGTTCATGTTTCATATGAGAATGGGGAAAATAACAGACTCTACCTTAAATCATTTCAAGCCCGTGTTATTAAAATACTAACATCTCTCTAATAAATTCAGGAAAATATGTAACATGGGTTGAGTCACTCAATAATAAGTGCACAAGTCATAACTAGACTATAAAGGAATTATTCAGAAAAAATATTAATAATTAAATGTTGCTGGAGTCCAAAAAAACCCCAGTTTTGGAATGATTAAAAAGTATTGATGACCTTGGAATGGGTGTGACAGGCAGTGCTGTGGAAAAAGTGACACTGGTTAAACAAAAAATCAAGTGTAAGAGGAAACCAGAATAAGAACTTGAGACAGAACAATTCTAACTAGCTGATCCTCTGCAAAAATTTTGTAGATTTGTGCATGAACAGGATACTAAAATACTACAATTTTTAAAAATATATTCAATTCTTAAATGATAATTTAATTTTACATGAATTATTTTCAGCAGGATCAGCTTTAACAGAGTAACTATTTTGTATTATTTTAGAACATTATTTCGAATTAATATGAGTGACACATCAACAAGGGGATCATTTGGATTCTTCCTGTCCCGCATGAGTGGGAACTGATCTTGTGACCTCAACAGCCAACAGGAAAGACCTCCTGAAGTCAAATATACCGTTAACTATACACTTTTCACATACACAAATGCAAATATAGAGTACAGTATCTTTTTCTTAAATGCCAACACTTGGAATAAATCGTTTAAAATATCTCATTTTTTAGATTATGGGATAGAGAAACAAAACTTGTTCCGACAGGACACAAAAAAAAACAACTGATTTTAAGGCTCTAAAATGCATCATATTCATGTTATGCATGACAGTAGTGTCTTTCAGCTTGTTGTGGGTTGCAGCAGCACACTATTTATTTTAATTAATTTAAGGTATTTGAAATACACATTATACATAAAATTTTATTTCTGCGTTCCCTCCCCATGTAAACTTTCACTCTACCTAACCTCACACTCCTCTGGGCGTGCAATATTCTTAAAAAGGGGTACTTCGTTTTCTCTTCATGTATTAATATAGACACAAAGAGTTCTGTGATGTGAGACCTGAAAAAGTTTACAAATTTGTTTTTCTGTAGAACCGTATTTCTCAGTAACTGTTAACGATAATGACTAGGGAACGGAATTTATTTTAATAAAAAATGCAAAATATGTACATATATATGTACTTATTTTTTCCAAAACATGTAAGAAAAAATAGAAAATATGTCAAATAAAGATTCATTATTGTTCCCAGGGGAGTTGGTTAAAAAATATTTGTTAGTTTTCGATTGTGGAACCAATTGGCTGATTGAAACATGAGCAAGCATGTGGTTGAAATTACTTTTGTTCACAAAAATCCGCTCATCCTTGCCTCGCAAGTACGCAGTAAGCGGAAAGGAGGACGGGTAAGTTTGACAATTCATGGCGCAAATATGGTGGTAATAGAAGCACAGCAGCATTACTTTGATTTGTAAGAAAGATGATTCCATAACAAATATTGCAAACGTGCATCTGAAATGTTCCGTTTCAACGTATAAATATATTAAAATGTAGCGAAATATGTAAGAAATGTCGTAATAGGAAAAATATGTAAAAATATGCAATTATACCAAAATATGTAAAATAATAATAGTTGTAATTCATTCAGAATGTCTTGTAAACTCTAGAAAATGTAATTGAATGCAGGTATCTAGTTCCTGTAAAAACATGTAATTACATGGAAATCCGTTCCCTAATAATGACACACCGATACACACTCTTAGAGATGCACATTTTAAGTTATGAAATAGTTGTTATTTTATAATTTTTTTTTTTTTTTTTCAAAATACTTAACACTTTTTTTCACTTAATCAAATATAAATATTTTTTCCTCCAAACCATTTAAAAATAATATGCTTACCACAAACTTCAAGTTAATCTAATGGTTTCTGAAAAAATGTAAATAAAAATGTCAGTTTCTTATAAAAATATTACATTCCAGTTGTCAAAAAAGTGGAAATTTTATTTAAAAATAAAAACGAACAGAATGAGCTATTATATCCATTCAGTACGTTTACTAAATATCATTTATAAGAATTTATTTAAGACAAAAATGTATTAAATAATTTATTATTTTCTGATTGAAAACATACAATTAATAAAATCACACTCAAAAAAGAAGTTTTCAACTTTCCAACCAATTTAAGCAAAACAAGAAGTTAAAAGCAGACTTTGAGCACCAAGAGTCAATATGCAACAGAGGCATATCTAATTTTTGCCCCAGTGTTAAACTCTTTTTCAGTACCAACATTACTACATACATTGGTACTAGAGGCACACATAAATGACTATTCAGAAGAAATTAATTTTTCTTCCGCTTAATTGTTCTTCTGTCTTCTTTTCTTGTTATGTGTGTAAATTTGTAGCACTAAACACAATTTTATTTCTTATATTTAACCCCATTTTTTATTCCTTCACATTTTCAATGTTTGTATTAATGTGTTATACTGAATAACACTTGCTCCAATAGTATAACAGTGTTTTCTCCTGAGAAAGTAGTCTTCATTTTTTTTTTAAATTACTTTTTGTTTCTCTTTCCTTCAAAAACAATTGTTAATTGTTATTATTGAATCGTTTTCAGTTGCAGCCAGTAACCTTTTAGACTGCAAAATTTCACGACTTCTTGTGGCATGTGAATCGTAATGAATTGCTCTAAAACAAAAAATTAATTCTGCAATAAAATGCGGCAAAGTGATTCCTCACTTTTTAATTGATGATTATTAAAACACACTGAAGTAATAAAAAGCATACATACCAAGTCATCATCCGAAACAACATATCAAATGAAGGAAGACATATGATGAATTAATTCTATTATCAGATCAGTCAGCGTGATAAAATTTGGGGCTTAGAGAAGCTACAGTTGATCTTCTCTTATCAGAAAACGGGCTAATACGGTCTCTACTATGATACCTTCTTTCAATCACTTTATCAAAAAAACGACTTAATTTAACAGCGGAACTGGAGCCTGCTGCCAATGAGCGAATCTGCTGACAATCCTGAATTGCACAAACAATTAACATATGAATATTTCAAGGAAAAACAATGTAACTATGTAGCAACAACATACCAAAAATATTTCATCAGCTCCACATTCTTCAGCAATTGTCGAAGACCTTTGCTGAGAATGACACCTAACTTGTTCAACAAGATCAAGTTTAGTGCCAATTACCAGAATAGGTATCTATAAAATTATAGTTCTTAGAATATTAGCATGATCATAATTAACACTTCTTTTCAAAGGAAAAACAATCATTTAAAAAAAATACCTGAGTAGATCCTACAAACTGTTCAGGATCAAAGTCATCAAAACTAGAGTATCGAGACTTGCATCCACTGTCCCGATTTAAAATTTCACCAAGCCACTTTTGAAGATTTTGTTGAGATTTTCTATTTGTCAAATCATGCACTAAAATAATACCTAAATCAATAGTAGATAATTCATTAATACCACAATAGGGTACAAGATCTCTATCCAATAATATTACTTCCTTGCTTACCATGAGTAGGATTGTAAAATACTGATCTAGTGTTCCTGTGACTATGACTACCACCTATATCCCAAAGTTCTATAAAATAGGTTTTTTGGTATGGTGTTCCCTCTTTGTATTCATGAAGTTTCACATCAACAGAACAACCTATGGTCCATGATGGGTTACTTATTGGTTGGTGTTGACATATCAAATGTGTAAGAGAAGACTTTCCTACTCCTGCACACAATTTGAAAGAGAAAAAGTTTAATATTTTTTTAACAGGTTTAATGTCCAATTTCTTAACTGAAAATACTTACCAGAATCTCCAACAACAATTATTCTCACTTTGTCAATAGCAGCCATAACCTAATATGATTTTACATTCAATGTAAGAACTGATTATAATATAGCAAACTTTGGAAAAACTAGGTCACACTGTCATTCAGCGAAGTAGTTAATGCAAATATAGGTGTTTTTTTGAAATGATTTAAAGAACCCAATCTTATAAGCTCACATCGCAGTCTGTCATAATCTATCAAAATCTCAAAAGCTAAAACTACAGTCGTCCCGATCACACACACTTCCTGCAGCAGACATGCAGAGCAGTGAGAGCACTCACAACTGTTTGTCGATGTATGGAATCGATCAGACAGACATCTACAGACATTTGCCACACAGCACCTTTTACAGTACTTTATTTGCCTCACTCTATTTGCCTATGGACTTCTGCCGTGTTGTTTTCCGTAGTTTTCTAACTGTGTTTATCAATTATAATTAACGTAAGTTGGCGACATTGATTAGCGCCAATTCAAAATTTCCACTTCAGTGTGAATACACGGCGTACAATGTATTAAAATACAATAGTACGTTAAGAAATTACTGATCAAAGTTATTGTAATACTTTTTTATCTAACATCAAAAACAGTTAAAAACTACACTGCATTCTATGCACGATTTTTAAGTTGAATTACGTCCTAACACAAATGTACTTAGATTACATACATTTATAGGTTTTTTAAACGTTTGTTGCGTCAGCTCATGCCCTTGTGAAGCAGCCAAATTCGTTTGTTGGAACAAATTTCACATGAGATTCAACGGGAATCGAACCCGGACCTCTTCGGTGAAGGGCGAGCGACTTCACTCTGCGTTACGAGATGACGTTTCCATAAAGGTATAAAAATACTTCTTCCCCTTTCACTATCACTTTTAATGAACAATATTCATTAGATTTAATAGTTTATTTCCTTAAAAATTGCTTAAAATTTCTACTTCACATGTTTTAGTTATTTGCATAAAGAAATGAAAAAATATATTTAAAAAATTTACTTTTTAGTCAGATTGAGCAGAATGAAGCTGTATTGGGAATTGCAAGGAGGCGTAGTATTCCTTGATCGCTACAGTCACTGTCCAATACGACATAGGGAATTTAACATGGAGCTGCTCTAATGTATAAATACGTATGCTGTGCTCCAGTTTTGCATTGAGACAACTGATGGTAATAGAATTCAGACAAAACAATCTTCGTTTTTCAAAAATACGGTGATCGCGGCCCCAGCACTTTGCAGCAAGCACTATTTCGGACACGTTTTACATTAAAAAAGTTATTTCGAGAAGTTCACTACACTGGTATATAAGGAATATACAAAGAAAGATCTTCCACTCACACTCGTATAGACAAGAATGGTAGCATCTGCTAGCAAAGACCGCAAAAATGCAAACCATGAGACAGAAAGGGACTTCCATCCAGGACGGCCAACTTTACACAAAGAACTCATCAAATGTATATTTTGAATCAACAAACTTAACATGAAAATAAATGCTCCAAACATCGTAAATAATGCTTTCAATACCGTCAATGATTGATTGAACTCGTCTACTTTCAATAAAACGTGAAATAATAGCGAATAATCTAGGATATAGTGACCATGATGCACAAATTCTTACAATTACTAATAACATGAACACAGTAATTAATACAAGCATAGAACATTCAACGGGAAGGTAATATAAAATTATTTACGGACAACTTGCTGAAAGAAATTGTTTATAATACGGTTGACACAAATGAAAAATATAATTTACTTTTCTAGAATTGCGACTGATCTCACGAAGGGACTAAATCTACAAAATCCAACATCATACGCTTCCAAAAAAATTCCGACACGATGTTTATTTCCGAAACTAACGAAATCCTCAGAATAGCCAGTAATCTAAAAAATAAATATTCATCTGGTTTAGATGAATTCCGGACTGTTTATTAAAAACTTACCTTTACCTGCCTTTATACACCCGTTAACTCACATTTTCAATGCTTCTTTACGCACATGAATATTTCCAGTTATTTTCAAAAAAGTAAAAATTAATCCACTTTAAAAAAGGGAACAAAAATGACATTCAAAATTATCGGCCAATTTCTCTCTTGTCATTTTTCTCAAAAATATTAGGGAAGCTTTTCTCAGGAAATACGAAGCGTTTTCAGACTCGCGACACGGTTTTAGAACATCAAAATCTACGGAAACTGCAATTTTTTTCTTTTCTTTAAGATGTTGCTTCATCAATGGACCAAAATGAAGCACTCGTTCAAATATTTTTAGATCATTCGAAACTTTTGTCGTTATTGATCTTGCTCTCAAAATTACCTTCATATGGAATTCGTGGTATTGCCCTAGATTGGATAACCTCGTACCTTAAACATCGAACTCAAAGAGTAGAAATACAGTACTGGCACGAAAGAACATTATTTACTTATCTTTCCAATTCTTTGCCAAATGAGCACGGGGTCCTGCAAGGTTCGATTCTAGGTCCAATCCTCTTTCTGTTATATGTAAACGATATGCCTTCATCTATTAAAAATGGAAGAATAGTTGTTTGACAATGACACGAATGTTCTTTGCAAAAAAGAAACAGTAAATAGGACAATTTCAGAAGTTTCAAATTGGTTTCGTAATAACAAATTAATAGTTAACGAAGGAAAAACGGTTTCAATGCATTTTTGCATTTCAAATCGGCAATCGCATGCTCCATTGAAAATGAACAATATACAAGTAGCTGATGTTAAATTAACAAAATTTCTAGGTCTCTCAATTCAGTCATACCTAAAATTGAATGTACATATATCAGAATTAAACACTAAATTAAGTTCATTATGTTACGCATTCAGAATTCTTTCAAATTCTGTCAGTCTTCATACTGCTCGTTGCGTGTATTTTACAAATGCACATTTCCGCCTCAGATGTGGCATACAATTCTGGGGAAGCTCATCATGTAATACCTAGACTTTTAGATTGCAAGAGAAAATTATTCGAATAATGAAAAAATGTCATCTACCTGATCCCTACAAACTTCTTTCCATTGAGCTTGGAATCTTATCATTGCCTTGCCTATTTATCTACGAACCTGTAATATTTGTCAAAACTCGCTTAACGGTGGGTACATATTTAAATGTAACACTGATATTTATAATTACAACACACGTAGTAATCACGATCATCAAGTGTCAGTATCAACAGCTCACTAAAAGAAATCCACATACAATACATGTACGTTACTTTACAACGCATTGCCAGATGACATGAAACAATTAAAGTTGGTACACAAATTTAAGTTAAAAGTAAAATCTTTTCTGCTGCATAACTGTTTCTATACAATTAGAGACTATACTGATCATCAAAAAGAAAAATGTTTATTGTAAGAAAACAATGATATATAATAAATATTTACATTTGTATTGTAGAATTTCTTTTAAAAATACTTAATATGCCTGTAATAAGTAATGTACATCTGCTTCCGGGTAAATGACCCCCATCTCGATCAAGTTTTAGTCGTTTCCCTGATCCAGTCAGCAAATGCTGAGATGGGCCCTTGATTTGCTTCTGGACGTAAAAGTAGCTTCAATATGCGCACGTTTTGTTGAGGTCTCCTTTTGCTTGTAGTGGTGGCAGTAGAGCTGAGGGTGAGTTACTATATTGTTAGCAATGCAGAAAAATGAAATCTGCAGTTCGTTTATCATTGCAAATAGTTTTTCGATTACTCGGGAACGAAAATGTCTAGTTCTTCAAATGTTGATAATCTCCCGGTTTTCTAAATTTTATTACTATTATTATTATTATTATTGTTTTAACTTTCAACGATTTATCGTTAAAATGTTGGTATGGGACTCTGGTACTCAAGAAAATGTTCGTAAATATTCTCTCCCATACGTCATATACAGTTTTCACTGGTTTTTGACCAAATAAATCAAAGCATTAAGTTGCAGCTAGTGTCAGACGAAGGCAGAAAATTGGTATTCCCCTTGGACGCCGCGACCCCCATCCATTGAAGAGTGGTTGCCGCACCGATGGTCGTTGAAGCACAGGGCCAAAGAATAAATATCATAGTTGTTTGGCCACAGAGTTTTCTTGACAGACGAGTCATTTCAAAAATTCAGAAATAAAATCATAAGATCACAAAATCATAAACTTTGAGATTTTTCTTCTTCAACAACAAAGTTTTTTTCGTCGTTTCGAGAATCATGTTTTTCATCTCCAGCCCGCAATGAATATAACAGGAAAATGTTTCTAAAGAAGTAAAAAGAAGAAAACAAAACGCAGCAGCCAAAGAGTAATTGCAATAATAGATCCAATAGCGTGACATGATATTAATACTCTCCTGGGAGAGCACGAGACCAAGACACGAATATTCATCCATGACCAGACGCGGAAGAGAGCGCTCGATGGACGTTCCTTGGCTTCAAAATGATTTCACATACATCGATATCGTTGCAATATCTTAAATATTGAATGTCATGAAATGTATATTCCTAACATATAATGCGCAAGATATTTGTTGATTAACTGGAGGGGGGCACGAGGTGCCACTGCTCGTGTAGTATACCATGGCATATGGCAAAATAAAAATAAACCCTGAACTCTGAGGGGAAAAAAAGAAAAGAGAAAAAAAAGTATGAAAATTAACAACTCCTGGAATTATTAATTTTAGCATTACTTCAATGAAGTTGGGCTTAAGGCAGCAACATAAAGGATAGTTTCCTGCAGACTTCTTAATGCCATGACTGATCATGGCACAGACTAAAAAAACAGATTTTTGAAACACGTGCTAAACATTAGTTTTGGAGCTAGTATTCATTATCTATCTATATATTTAAAAAAATAAGGTATTCTGCCATGGCTTCGTTTAGAGCTTCTACTGTACCGATTGTAGTATTTTTTCCTTTAAATGAAAGAATGTGATCCCTAGATGTATTATCAGTTATTGTTTGTGTTGATTCACCAACATTTACGGTGTAAATTAATTAAATCATTCTTTTATAGTACGCTTATCAATAGTCAATTGTTTTCTTCCAAAGGGTGGCTGTTCAAAATCGATTGAATGAAACGATAGATGCAAGTCCACGTTGCTTCATGGTGGCCCTGCTTGATGTTTTGTTTTGATTATTGAGATTTGTTTACAATTCGTCAAGGTTTTGTTTCAATGTAATAATTGCATTGTGGCGTTGAGTTTGCATGTATTTACTTTTGTGTTGTAAATTGTAGAGAACATTCGGACAGTGAGTTTTGCTCGGTTGTACTGAAGTAGTGAGGTTGTTCACAGGTTATGTCGAATTCCGAATCGTTGCCCACGCGCCCCAAAAGACGAAAACGCACATTAACTGGACGCAGGGAAAGAGAAAGCAAGCGTAGGTGTCGTGATAGTGAGGCCATTTCGTTTTCTGTTGGGTCGTCGTCTATGAAATGTCAGTTTTGTTCTGCTTTGTACTTCCCATGCGAGATAAATTCTGCTAACGAGTTTATTCTGTTGCTTAAATGGAAAAATAAGTTTACCTTCGAGCAATATGCCAAAAGAAATCAAATTTGTTTACAGAAGATGATGACACATCTAGAAACATTAGAAATAATATCCGTCAGTATAATAGTGCTCTTTCTTTTGTGTCATTTGGTGTATTATTGCAATATGTGAGTCATATTGCATTGCCACCTGGTCATGGGCCATACGTGTTCTATATTTTGGGAACTCCACATTACAGAATATCTTTGTTATACCCTGAAGATCCAAACAATGCGACGTATTGTGAACATTAGTCTGAGCACAGTATTTTACATTTATCTCAGATCTCACCGTCAAATTTTGACGGGTGCTCACTAGTAGGTAGATAATTTATAATTATTCAAAGATAATTCAAAAGTTTTAAGACATGTTAACACTTTATATTAATGAATTTCCACAATCGTGTGATTGTGGAAATTCAGTGAAGCTCAAAATATTATGGGGGAGTGGGGGATGACAACTGGCTGGCCCTGAAGGTAAGACAATTGTGCACTCTGTAGATGGCAAGGGTAGGTCAAAATATGAGAGGAATAAACAAGGATTACCAAAGAAATACTTGTAGAAAGCTGATGGAAAAGTTTTTAATGGTCAAGATGAAAGGTAAAAGATGACACATAATGGTCTATATTGGTAGATGAACTATGCAAATATTACACTAAGTCCATGTGCAACATACTGCACCAAGTTGGAGTTGATGAAATGAAAATGAAGAATTTAATAAACTAAATGTAAGAGAGCCAGTGGGCTAAATTAGCCATAAATTAAATCCAGAAAAGTAGAGGGATTATAAGGGAACCACTCATTTCTTTATTTAATTTGTTCTGTTTAATAACTAGAGACCAGAAAAATGTGTAGTATGAAATGTCAAAATATGTACATAAATATGTAATGAAAACAGTAAAAATATGTAATATATACGTAAAATCGGATGAAATATGTAATTTTAAAATACTTTTTCATAATACAAAATTACATTTATACAAAAATTCCTAAACAAATTTTAAAAATAATTTGGAGAGCATAAGTTGATGCACACCTCGCACCATAGAACTTTCCCATCAGTAGTAAAAGCGTCATCTATTGCTATTCAGGACTGTAGTTTTGCATCCCGATTAGATGCAATAGAAGGCATTGTACTTCTAGCGATATCTACGACCAACAAACATCACTGCAACGTGAAACACACTCATTGAATGTTACACTTGGCAATCGCCAATGTTTCTCCAAAATTAAGGTGAAAGTCGTCACGATCCACGACGTCAGTGATACTTTTCACACCTAAAGGTGAAAACGATCTCGGTCGCTTATGTGCACTTTCCGCCGCTGAGATAAATGAAGCAGACGCGTGGGACTGTAAGAACATCACACGTCTTCACATGGGCTACCTGAAGGAGACAGCATGCAGTAATAATGTTAAAAAAATGCATGTAAAGTTAATGCAAGAGTTATGCATGTAAAGTTAATGCAAGAGTAATGCATGTAAAGTAAAGATATTCTGCCACCAAGTTAAAACTCTTAATTGCAGAATTAATATAAAAAAGTAATAAAATTGAAGAAAATATAGTAAAAAATATTTCGTGAAAATTTCAAAATATGTAAAATAGGGCCAAATATGTAAAAATATGTAACAAAAAAATTGAATAATGTGTTAGGACAGGAACGATTCACCAAGATTAGAAATTTGAGAACGGTAAGTACAAAGACAAAAATATGTAATTACAGAAAAATATGGTCCCTAATAATTACACATGGAATTTGATTTTATTTAGTTTCTATGGTACCACATAAAAATGTTCTTTGTTTAGAAAGTGTTATTGGCCTTTTTTTCATGTTCTGTTCAATAGAAAGGATATAAGCAACAACACTGTTATATTTCTATAGTAATCTGTGGACACATTAATAATAACAAACTTACCTAATAAAGAGAATCTGGTATGATATTTTAATTTCAATATGCCATCGGCAGAAAAAGTTTATATTCTATAAGGGGTAGAAATTAAGTTTTCAGGAAGAATACGAAGTTTTACTACAGTCTTTTTATTATATAGATACTGTGAGGTATATAACAATTTTCTCAAAGTAACAATATATTCATAAATTAAAACACTGATTGTAATTGTTCTTCAATTCATTAACTATTTTCCTCTCCTCAGAAACACACTGTTTTTTAACAAAGCAACAAAACAATAAAGAATATCAATGATCAACATTTACATATTTCACTCAAGATTATATACACAATGAAGACATATATGACACAAACATGTATTTATATTAGATCTCCTGCTGGAATAACTTTTATTTATATACTTTATGTGAAATGTGTTCCATAAACATTAGAAACAATTTTCACTCAGCTGCCATTTACATAAAATTGGCAGAATAAACTTTCTGGAGCTCTGATGTTCAAAGTTTGGAATTAATGTTCATGATGAACCATAATATTGGGTACAGTTGTAAAAATCTTAAACATATTGGCAAATAACAGTGCAGACCTTTCATACCCTGTGGATGCGATTCACAAAACAAAAATTCATCTGATTCCTTATATCAAATGCATAAGTTTATAAACATAATATTTGTAATGAATAAACAAAAAATTACTGAACACAAATCTACTTACAACAAATACAAATTTAACATAAAATTCTATATTTTCACAAAATAATATTGAGATACATATATGACAGTTTTGTTTTATGTAACAGTCATTATGTAAAAATGGGATGAAAAATTGCTGGATTATTAATGACACAGCATTGCCCCTGACATTCATTGTTAAACAACCCTCT
This sequence comes from Teleogryllus occipitalis, assembly GCA_011170035.1. Taxonomy (NCBI): domain Eukaryota; kingdom Metazoa; phylum Arthropoda; class Insecta; order Orthoptera; family Gryllidae; genus Teleogryllus; species Teleogryllus occipitalis. The sequence continues at coordinate 62,296 of BLKR01001038.1, forward strand.
CTCTCACAACAGACCCACAACATAAAGAACAATCGAATTGCAAATGAAGTTCTATGAACTCATTCAGCATAATCATACAAGATTAAAATGTACTTGTGAAAATATTAAGTACATACCGAGAAGCATCACACACAATTTTTATGAATAAACGCCAGCAATTAAAAAATATATTTACCAATACGTAAATACCTTACATTTCACTAGATTAACGGAATACTGTGACATTTCCAGATTTTTGTCCCATTCAAGAATATAATCAATTACATTTTGTCCAATGACTATATTATTTATATCACAAACCCAGTTGCAGGTAATAATGCAATTAATAAATGATTCTATAAGATACTATTTTCCTCTCAAAAGTTAACTGTGTCCATGACAGTTATACATGCAATTCCATTAAAATTGCTGTTTTTGTTTTATTAGTTTCATAATTATGTTTTGTTTTGAAATTCCAACATTAAAGAAAATGCTGAATTAGAAACTGAACTGATAAAATTAGGAGAGAGAGACAGAGAGAGCAGAAATAAAAAATAATATGTTCAAAAGTTTTGAAATTAATGCTTTTAACTTGTGTCCATAATAGCAAGCAGATACATCTGCGATTACATTAAATAATCAATGAAAGGCAATATGTAAAGCCTCTTGTCTTTATATAAATATTTCCTAGAAGTATGTCATAATAAATATAACATTATTCGAGAAGATTTTTTACAGCACAACCAACAGGAAATTAGTTCTTCTACTCTAAATTTTCTTTTGGCATTACACTTAAATCATAGCAGTTTCTCAAACAAGACTGTGTTTCCACATCTTTTTCACACAATACAACATAGAGGACTCGAAGCTACATACACCACATGTAGTTTACTATTGAAACACATTAAAAATACATTATTGGCTTTAACCTTTGACATAATATACTATTTTTCTATTGCACAGATATTGGACTTAGGACAGATTACACAGAAAAATACACAAATAACACAATACAAATGCATTACATTTGAATGCACTTCAAATATATATTTATATATCTATTACTTTATAAATAACAATACAATCAATTATTTGGATTAGTAAGACATTCGTTTCAGAATACTGAGATTGAAATCACTGCAGGGGAATGCTGAAAGTATGAAGCATTCTAAATTGGACCTTCCAAAATAGAAATTACCATTCTAATATTTTGAGTATATGGTCCACAGAGATATCTACTTATAGACCATATTGTTCACTTAAATAGCACATTCAAGTTCTTAAAACTTACATAGCAAATTTGCAACATATGCTGGTAAATCCTATTTTCATAGGAATACTATTTATACTTTTCAATGGTATATATACAGACCATTGAATTTTACCATAAATTAATATATTATGATTTTTATGCTACAGAACATCCAACATTTTACACTAGATGAAATGTGCAGCCCCTATAATTCAATTGCAAGGAATTATAAAAATGTTGTCGGGAACAAATAATGTCAATTGTGAAACTTGGAGTGTGGAAACATTAGCTCATATAAAAAAAACAACAAAAAACAACAAATTCAGACATGTGCAGTGTGAAAATAGTTCAACACATAGTAACCAAATCACATAGCTCTAACAAAATGTCACAACCATCCTAATTAAATGTAAACCACACAATTGCATATCACCATGTTTATCCTGAAATGGACTTCATTCCACAAGCTATTCAGTAAACTTCAGAAAAAAAAATTGTTTATGCTGAAGATTAAAATGCAATGTCCAACAGAGAATGAAAGATTTGTCAGTCACTCAACCACATTTAATAAATACATTTAAGATCAGAATAAACACAATACTACATTTTTTTTGTATGCTTTGCACACAAAAAGAATAAAAATTAGTGACACCTGAGATGGTGATTAAAAATGAGACTGACATTGTAGCAACTTTTTTGATAAACTATTAGTATCAAAATGGAGGACATATTTTTTTGGGAAACCACAACAAAATTACACAATAACATACTTACATAAAAAGAATCATACTCTACATAAAATAGAGATTGCAATGAATGAGAAAAATCCAGAGACATGGTGATTATTACACAAAGATTTCATGAAACACTTAAGTAAGGTTTAAAATACCGCGATTTTCTAGTGTATCCTTTAAGGTATGAAACAACTGTAACTGCTGTTCTGGTTTCAAGCTGAATACCTGGTGAGAATGGAATAAAAATAGTATTACAATATATTATAAATATTCTCACACATGTTTCGAAAAATGAACTCTTATAAAGAATCCAAAAAAGCAAAGAGAATCAATGAAAGTAATTTAATGATGTTTGAAAGCAATTTTATTATGAATATTTTAATCTAAGGGAAGTGGGGTCAAGGTTCCCACAACAGTGAGTAAATCGAGCAAGTAGGAGTGAGGCTGATGCATCCTAAAATTAATGTTCTGTCCATGTTTTTTATTAGTTTTCATTTTAAAGTTATACAAATCCCTAAAAACACAACTGAGAAATTATACTCTTGAGGGATGACTGTTTTTCCTCTGATTTCTATGATTAGTTTTATGTTCAAAGTAAATCATTAATAAAAGTTGTCAATATCCACTATTCCTAATTCCTTTTGAATGTAGTAAGTGTGAACATTTCAAAATTCACATTGCTTTTGTGTTTGTTAATAATTTGTATTTAAAACATACTTAACTTGAAGACCAGTAAATATAAAAAAGAAATAGGTATACAGTTTATTTGAAATACATCTACAATCAACATAGGGAATGTGTTGGATATTTTTAAATCTACTATCGTCACATTTTGAAAATTTTATGTTGACATTGTTTTGTTTTTATTACATTTCAATTATTTTGAATTGTTCTGCATTACTTGATTTGTGATGATTACAGTAGGTTCTAAATGAACTACAAATAAATTTTTGCAATGCAAATTTTGTAATATTTATAACACTATTACTAACAAATAATCAATGAATGTTACATATACTGACAATATATGCCCATTTTTTAAATCTGTTTCAATATACTTGCAATGTAACCCAAATTTACTTTCTTGTATGTCGCTAATGCAATAAAGTAAAGCTATGGGAAAAACAGCAATTTTTTTTGACAGAAAAACTCTCACTGCCGGACCCTGGTAACTAAAGTGGATAAATCTTGTTCCAACATGTAGTAAATTACTTCCTCCAACACATGTTGTGGTCTAAATATCTGTTTTGGGGGTCCTTGATACTGAAAAATCAATTGACACCAAAAAGTCTGCCTGTCTCTGATCAATGCTAGTGCCTAAACTGTTTAGATGATTTTCTTCAAAACTGATATTCCCTGATCAATCTAAACAAACTCGAGGCCCTGTGAATTTGAAAGAAAATGGATATTTTGATTTTTGGGGGTCACTTTACATAAAGCTGCAACATCTCTGAAATTTTCACAAAAATGGCTCTTTAAAATTTTGTTGTTATGACTAGACCGCAGATTTTTAGGTTTTAAAATATACGCTTTAGGTGTCTAAAATAGGTTCTTTCAGCATCTCAGTTAGGCTTTTTAAATGGTAGAATAAGCACAAATAAAACAGGAAACTTACAAAAAACACACATTTTTACCATTTATTATATATATTTCTCAAAGATAAAAACATAAATTAATATTATATAGAATCAGTATTGTATATTTTGCGATAACACTATTTATGAATAAGTTTAATTATTTGTCCTCTAGTTAAAATTCGTACCATATTTTGCCGCACAATAAATTACTAATACATCCTCCAAGTTTTCAAGAGAAAACGAATGTCTCTAATCCGTCAAGATCACTTTTCTTTCGTGGAAATTCAATCGCTTTATCTTAGAAGCAGAGGCAATCTTTTCCATGAAGTCAGGAAGTAGTGGCATGGAGACTTTTATTGCAAGAACCTAGTCCTCTTACAGATTAACGCAACTTAAAATTATTATCATCCTTGTCTGTTGTGCCAACATAGAACACTAAAGTTAAAAATAGCCATAGACAAAAGAAAGTAGGCAAATTAGTTTCATTTTAGAGTTTTAAAAGTAAAATAGGCACAAATAGGCATTAATGTTGAAATAGGCTCTTTAAGGGGCTATAAAATTGACTGATTTTAGTTCAAAATCATCTTAAATGCATATATAAAACTTCATTTAGTACAATTTTACCTAAATATCCACGGTCTAGTTATGACTGACCTTTTATTATTGATGCTAGATTATTAAATGTGGTGATACATATAAATATTGTGTTTTATTTATTTTATTGAAGAATGTTTTTAAATAAAAAATTAATTTAAAAATATTCTTCAATAAAATAAATAAAACTATGCTTATGGAACCTGTTGTGTTCCCACCAGCCGGTACAACAAAACACTATGGACATCAACATCGAAAGAGCTCAATATCGAAAGTAGAGATTTTTGCCTTCATTGAAATGTGTTCTTCAAAATTAGATATTTAAATAAGGTCTTGTACAATTTTTTGAGAAAATGAGTGGTTTCTGCATGTGTGTATGTGTACGCATGCATGTGCACACACACACACACATAAAACTTTCTCAAAATGTGTTTTCAAAAATTGGAAAAAAGTAACATTGCAAAAGCACAACATAGATGATAGTCATTTTTGTGTTAAATGAAATCAGTTAATAAAGGTCACTGCAATTTTAATAACATATGAGTAGTAAATTGGGGCAATATGCAAATTCAAACTTCCCGCTCTTCTTTTGCTAGAATCTTTTAGGATTTATCTTATTTTTTATTGTTGCAATACAACAATGGGAACTCCACGACAGCAGTTTGAAATTCTCAGAATAACTTCTTAATTTTGGGTGGTGTATCTGTGTGTATAGAATGGAGTTTTGGATCATAAAATTTGTGTTGATATATTTGCTTTATGTGAATTAAATTATGCACTGAATGCACTGTGATAAGTAATGAGATTTTTAAGTTGTGCTGGAGATTTGTTAATATGGACAGAAATTGCGATATTATAAGTTTATGTAACTGTTACTGATGTGAGAAAGTACATGCTGTGGTAATCCCACTATTTTAAAGAAGTTGCCAGAAAAGAGGAGGGGGTTGAAATGGAAGTGTCATATTGGAATTGAACTGGGAAGATATGACAAAAAAAATTTTCTATTCATCCTCACCTGCTGCAGCAATTTCTGGGGAGATGCTGTGTGAATAAAGCTTGAAATGTATACATTAACAAATGTAGCCATCAGGTACTGGCAATCAAATCTATCCATAATTCCACCATGACCAGGAATTACGTCTCCAAAATCCTATTAAAATTTTACAAAAAAAATTTCACAATCAAAATACACTACAATGAAAACCTGAACGTTTTGAGAATGTTAATATGTTTTTAATTCATACCTTTATCTTGAAAGCACGTTTAAAGCCACTAGCAAAAAATCCTCCAAATGGTCCAATAACTGAGCTGAAGATGGACATAGATAATGAATGCAGGAGGAATGGATACAAGGTAACTGTGCTTTTCATTCCCAACTGTAGAGAAAACATATTGCAATTGAATGAGAAATTCATAACAAATTAGAATATACATAAATGTAAATACAATGAATTACCAATTGGAGAAGCCCTGATAGAGATTCAGGCAATGTGTACTCTTGCGGTCGAAAGAGCTGAGAAGGTTCGCATTCCATGGTCATCTGACCAAGTGTTTCGCTGTATTCAATTGGGCAAACAAAATAGCGATATTGACACATTAAGTAGGATATCTGAAAATATTAATGCATCATTATTGAAAGAAAAGAAGCATTCTAAAACAGAATTTAATATTAGTATTACACACAGAGGTAACATTGAAATTATAAATAGAGACATTTTTCACACTGCTCAAGAAATTTGTATTTCTGACTCTTTTTCAAAAAAATACTAAACTTCATACAAAAACAAAGACATTTGTAGGATTAACACATTTACTGCCAAGCACATTCTCGTAACACTACGTCTCGGTACAGTACAGCTTTTTCGCGTATGTCTCCATGCAAACGGTATTGATGCACTTTTACAGTACATACTCTAACGTAGAAACTTGCACCAATATTTATATAATATTATATAGAATTAAATTTATTTACAAAAATGTACGAGTCCATATGGACTCACGAAAACGCAGCAACACAGCTGTTAACACTAACAAGACAAGCCAGAGTACCAGACCATACGGTCTTGTAGTAAAAAAAAATTAAATCTCCCTACGAGACCACGTGGTCTTGAATGGCAGCCGAACTGTTAATATTGACACAGAAGCCAATCTAATGAACACTTTTGTACCACAAAAAAATCTCACTACATTTGTGAAACAATGTTACATATTGTGAAATTCATTAATGTTTAATTTGCAGATAAAAACTGTATTTACTTAGAATTTTTTAGATTCATTTTGGTTCAGACCATTTTTTATTTTTACTGGAATCAATATTTTGTACTTTAATTGTTTCTTTATCGGTATATTAACATGTGAAGAGAAAACTTTGTATCCCTTTTTAAGCACACTGCACACATAGAGGAGAGTGAGATTTTGCATAATTAAAGTTTATATGGAGGAGTGCAAAAAAATAAAATTTATGAACAATACATGTTACAAATACATTAGATGCAACCCACAACTTCTTGTAGCACACTACCGTCATGCATAACTCAAATAAGAAGCATTTTACAGCCTTAAAACCAGATTTTTGTGTGACATAGGGACAAGTTTTTTTTCTATTCCCTAATCTACAAAATGAGATATTTTAGACATTTTATTTCAAGTTTTAGCATTGAAGAGAAAAATACTCTACTCTATATTTGCATTTATGTACATGAAAAGCATATAGTTAAGAGTATATCTGACTTTTGGAGGACCGTGCTCTGTTGGGGGTTTAGGTCACAAAACCAGTTTCGTTCATGTTTCCCATCCGTGCAGGAGAAGGAGAATCCGAATAAACCCCCCTGTTGGAGTGTCAATGATATTAATTCAAAATAAAGTGCTCAAATAGTACAAAAAGTAACTGATTGTGTTAAAAACTGAATCGGCTAAAATAAATAATAATAAACAAAAATCTTCATTTAATACTTCAAATGATTATCATTTAAGAATCAAAAATAGGTTTAAAAAGTATAGTATTTCAGAATCCTTTATGTGCACAAATACAGAAATATGTGAAATTTTCACAGGGGTTCAGCTAGTAATTTATAATATTTCATTATCTCTCTCTAGATTTCAACCATTTTCTTTTTGCAAACTTACTTTTGGTAATGCAGTTTACAGTAACTCTTGATCAGATAAGATTTATTTTGAATTTGATCCAAAGAAGAAATATACAACAGTGACTAAATTTTAGTAAATAAAAAAAATTAATAATAAATTTGTACAGGAGCATTAATATCCTTTACAATTATTTTAGTATAAAATGTAGAAACGTTTCTAAAGGTATTTTTAAATTGTCAATGAAACAAAACTACTTCATTTATCCAAATTCCCAACACAATATCTTCATTATTTCATTATTGTCTTCTTATCCTAGAAATTTTACATTATTCACTTATCCGCCTCATGAATTATCTTTTTTAATTGTACAAATACTTGAAGATTCTCTTTCTCTTTGTAGCTTTTGCAATTGGATAAGAAAACAAACATGTAAAAGTCAATAATGAATATATTAAACAATCTAAAAAGAAGTATGCTTTAAAAGAACTTCCCAAATTAAAAAAAAAACAAAAACATGTACACCCAGCAATTCTTAGTTGTCCAAGATCCCAGAGAAGAACATTCATCATGAAAACACCACAACAAATCAAGACATACCAGAGCAACATGAAGGTATGCATTGTCATGCAACACAACTCTTATGTTACGCAGCTTACTCTTCATGGCCAAATTGAATGTGTTAAAATAGGCCAGAATGTTGACAGTTCCCTCTATCCTGGCAATCCAAAAGGTATTTCTTGAAGAAGAAAAACCCAAGTGAATCCATGCTTTAATTCAACATGCTTCTGCACAAGCAAATAACATGCTACACCAACAGGCTCAACTAGTTTGCTTTTTTACATATTATGCTACCTAAAAATTTAAAAAAATATTTTTTTTACATCTGTAACAACATCCTCAAGCCCTTTTGGCATTCGATGCGAGGAGTAATTCTCCTTGAGCACATTAAGTCAGTCTTATGTCAAGTCAAGTCAGTGTCACTGCCTTTTATTTATTATATTGGCCATGGGCTCAGAGCCATAAGTATTCAGGGATTCCAGACAGTCACCCAATCAGGAACCCATAGTGACTCGAGCTACTTAATTTCTGTAAAGTCACAGAGCTTGTTTAAAAAGCTTGGCTACTAGTGTTGGCTAGAGAAAACTAGAGAAAAAGCAATGACCAGTGTTGTCATGCTTTAGTACTGAGAGAAAACTTTGTTCCAGGTGGACAACCCTTATAAAACTAAGAAAAACATAGAAATTGTGTAAGTAATATTCTCTTTATTAACAATTCTCATGGTTTTTGCAATAAATAGTAAGCAATGTAAGCACTAAATAGCATAGTATTAAATTTCCTTTAGTCATTTGTCTCAACTCCCAATGGTTCCTAGTACTTTCAAAACATTAAAAAGGGGTTTTCAAGACTTTGATAATAATGCTCATGATCGTGACTTACCATCAACCCAAAAATAACTGTTGATATTCCTCCTCCAACAAAGCCTTCCCAGGTTTTCTTTGGTGACAGCTGTATAAGAGGAGTTCGGCCAAAGAAAAAGCCAAACACATAAGCCATGACATCATTGCAAACTATCATTGATACCGGAACAATAAACCTGAAGAGAAAGTAAGATTAAAAATGCAAAGGTAAAAATTTCATTAAAACACACAAAAACATTCATGAGAGATAAAATCATTACACAAATACACATGAATATTAAAAAATTTAATTCCAGAAAACAATTGAAAGAGAAAAGTAGATCACACAGTACCAAAATGGATTAAATTACTTTTCAAATTATTAAGCAATTTTATATCTTGATGCTAAAACAAGTAATGTCATGATGCTAAAACAAGTAAACGCAGCTTATCAAGAAACTTACCAAATAAGTCCCTCAAAGATGTTCTGTATAATAAGGTAGCTCTGAGTAACCACTATCAAGAGAGCTACATGTGTCCAAGCAAACAGAGAAAACTGCTTCATGTAGTACTTTTTGACCAGAGAAAGAACAAACCAAATAAAACCCACTATATACAGGCAGAATGAGATAAATCGGTGATATGTGACCAGCACACGAAGATAATCCTGAAAAGAATTTTTAAAAATTTATTTTAATAGTAGAACTCTTACAAATTATCTTAAACATACATTCACAATGTTTTTAAAAACATACCGTACGGCTAATGACAACACCGAAGTAATCAACAAGACTTTCTCCATAGAAGAAATAATTGGATGCAATAAGAAAATACCATGACAAGGATCGAAAATATGGTAAACCATGAATCCGATAAACAGCATAACCAATGTTTATAATCTCCTCAAAACACTTGACTTGTACAACAAGAGTCTGGAATAAAAACAAGAGTCAAATTAAGAAAAATCAAGATACAACTGTCAGAAATACAAAGCACACTTAGACAAAAATATTTGTAATAAGTTTAGAGCCATCAGAAGAATAAATGAATGACACCAAATCAAAATATATACAAAGATAATAGTATTTAATCTCCACAGTTCTCCCCTACTTTTTGAAATTTCTTCCCTTTCATAACAAAAGTAACATATAATGCTCTTCTGCATCTGCATTGCAGTTCAATCATGAAATGTTTTAGTTAAGTTTTTGCCACACTATTTCTTTACAAAATGAGGAGTCAAAATGTCCTTGAGACCTAATTGATGAAAGATTTTGATATTGAAAACTTTTAAAGTAGAACCTAAACTTTCAATGGTCAACTGATCAAAGTAGGGGAGGAAAAATGGTGGATAGGTGGCATGCACATCGTTGTCCCTAAGTTCATTGACAGATCATTTACTCCCCCTGTCCGAAGGCAGACCAAATTGCCCTACCAACTCCTAACCTGGGGGAATGGGAGGGGAAGGAAAGGTTCTTTTATTACGTGACACAGAACTCAAACCCTCAACCTGACGAACTGAGCTTGTCTCTACACTTTTGGCCACCAGACTAGCATCAAGAATTAATTTATTATTATTATTATTATTATTATTTTGTATCTAAACTTTTAATTATGAAGTGTTCATACAATTTGTGGCAAAATTCTCTCTCTTTATCCAAGATTGTAGTAATTTTAAGAAACATGAATATTTCTTTTCCACAATTTCTTTTACATGAAATAAATAAATAAATAAAAATATTCTAAAACGATATTTGAAGAGGTGGATTCCAAAACCAACTAAGTCATTTTTTTTGTTGAAGTTATTCCTACTTATTAGTAGTTAATGAATTTAACTAGATATAAATGGAAATAAAGTATTACCAAAAATTACTTAGTCAAGAAGTTATTAAGCTGAAAAAACTATTATTTTTTTCCAAATTGTGCTTAGTCATGTATTTAAAGACATAAAAAAAGCTCTTCTGCTGGAAAAAATAATTTTCAGACTTAAGTTTTGGAATCCAGCTCTTCATTTTTCAATCAAAACATTTTTTTTAAGAAATGAAAGAGAACTCTATTAGCAAAACTGAAAAAATATTGTTTTAAGAACAGTAAAACAGAACAATAACAGAAAAGAACATAAAATTCTGAAGGAATAAAGATTGGTGATAAAAGGAAGAGAAAATATTAAAAAAATCCAAATCACTAGAAATGGCTTTAAAGAAAAGTAAAAACAGAAAACCAACACACAGGCAAGAAAATGAAACAAGAAAAGAAGCTTCCCAATATAATCATGAAATAGAAAATAAAATGAAATAAAAAATAACTTACCGTAACCATTAGAGCTAAAGGCCCACCATAAATTAATAATCCAAACCCACCAATCATTAACCATGTGAAAATACCACGTATTATCCAGTTTCGCCATCTGCACAAATATAAATTATTATTTTATTAGACAATTTCTAATCAATTACATTCAAAGTTCACAGAAAAATTACTCAAAATTACTAACATTGAAATAATTCAAATATGGGTTTGAATTACCATATTATCCTGAACACACGGAGCATTTTTATGATTTATTAATTATTATAATGATTATTATGGTTATTATTATCATCATCACCAATACATTTTCCCCACTTGATCGCAGTTGTAAGTTTTAACAATGATGTGGGGGATACATTTCCAGTTTTGCAATAATTGCCAACTATCATTATGACCCCATTGCTACTAAGCAAACAGATGGTAAAATATAAAATGTCACTGTCACAGGGGGGCTTTCAATTCCTAAAAGCTGTTTGAATTGTTGACTGTCTCAGAAACTGAAGTGGTTAGAGCAAATGGGCGTATACCTGGGAGATCCAGGTTAGATTCCCATCTGGGAAGTCAATTCTTTGAACAATCAAACCTCATTTGTAAAAAAAAATTAAAAATAATAGTAACAACAATGAAGATGATGATAATAATAATAACATTTTTTGGGAGGGGGGGGAGGGGGGGGGAGGGGGAATAATCAGCTGAAAATTTACTCAATTACTAAAAGTGATTCTTGGATAAAATGGTAACTTCATTTACTCAATTTAACATTTAAGAACCTTAATTAATCATTGATATAGTCTCTTTAATTTTTTTTTACAAATATAATTTCACAAGTCACTTTATTTTTAAAACTGGAATAGTATGGAGAAACAAGGAAAAACATCTGCTCAGTGCAATAAAGAGTAATTTGTGAGTTGACCTTTCAAACTGCATGTGAAAAACAAGAAAAAATTGAACTGAAGAACTATTACATTTTGTATTATTTAAAATGGCATTTTGTACTTCCACGAGTCCAATTCAGAAATAATTTTCCTATCAAAACTGAACCATTAGTAGGATGCCCCTTACATTCAATACCAATTTGAACTTGACGAAATCCAATAAATAGGTCTGCCTGATTTGCACCTAAACTTTGTGCATTTGAAGTTTTGAGTCAAAAGCCAATCTGGAACATTTTTAGCAGCTCTACTTCTTTATTAAACTTACACAATAATTATAAATAAAATAAATGCAAAATCACACCAGATTAACAAACACGATTACAACACAATTCCTATTTTCTACTCAGAAATCAGTTTGTTATTCTTATGCAAGGATCAAATTAGTTTACAAAATTTCTCTTATATTTAAATCTTTTTTTTTTTAATTAAAACTTTTAACAGGAACTACTGGAGAAAAGCATTTTCTTAATTGCTTATATTTATGGTTGTCAGGAATAGCTTACTGAATAGATTATTAAAAACCACATTTTAGTGCAAAAATTTGGATTATGTTTCAGGTAAAATTTCTGCAAAAATATTAGTATACACATACTCAAAAGGTGTACCTCCATAGTCAGTCACAGTGACAATGGGCTACCCATGCTCTTAAAAAAAACAAACCTCATTGCTTGTTTTCTACACACGACTTATGAACAGCAAATCATTTAAATTAACTCACCACAAATTTTAACCTTGGTCCCTGTCCCTCCCCTCTGAGTTGTAGAGTGGCTTATTGTCATGAAGCACACTGGGCAAGTTGATTTTGACGATTGATGCAATAATTATACTGGCATCTTCAGGAAATCAAGCACTAAACTGAGGTTCTCTTTCCAGATGAAAACAACTACCAGCAAAAAGCTGATAATACATGTTTGGTTTTTGAATTATTTGTGTAGCCCCACCAATTTCTAAAAGTAACAATTAGAATTTTTATACTTATGTGTTCAAATTTACAGTTTAAAGATATGCTAGCTTGTTCAACAAATTTAAATCTTAACTTAATAAATTATTTTTACAAGAGCTTTGAAGTAAGTATGAAACAGAATACCAAGTTTCCCTAAACATAAACACATCTTTGCTCACAGGTGGAAGGAAATCTAAATTACATATGACTTTAATACAGCATGAATCTTTGAAACAGAGTGAGAACAAATAAATATTGAGAAATACATGTTCAGTTCCCTGAACATAAATAAATACTAATGTAATAAGAAATGGAGGTAATAGATACAATAACAGGTATAAAAATTGGGAATAATTAAAATATGTTAAAATGGCACATTGGTATTTATATACTGCAGGGGCTAAAAAAAGGTCAAACATCATGCAACAAAGTGTGTTAGATTTGATCAAACACAATTTAAATGTATTTTTCTTATTTTGATTTTATCAATTCAGAAAGTCATGTTGGGCTCAAGAGCGAAAATAATTTATTCTTATAATAATAACAATAACAATAATAATAATAATAATAATAATAATAATAATAATAATAATAAATACATTTTAAAAGTATAAATAAAGCCACTAGTTTAAAAATAATTCATTTTACTGGAAAGTAATGTTTTTATTATTATTTAAATAGAAATATTAAAATTATGATTAAAATAAAATACCATTCATCTCAAGTATTCTATGATTTACATTAATTAATGCATGTGCTAGAGTTAAATACTGAAATATGCCTAACGCTAGAAGAGCCTGGTTGATCCCACATTGGTCAGAGTGTGAATAGAACTGTAAGAATGACGATGAACAGTTCAATTTGGACTTCTCCTAATGTTGGTACACAAGTGTGCTGGCTGATGTTACGTGATTGTTCAAGTGTATGCTGTCTTTTGTGTACCAAGAAGTATTTTGAAATAAAAATTCCATGGTCAGCCTCAAATCATTAATTTACGTAAAACCCGAAATCTGAAGGCCGGCGCCTATATTTCGCGCGAATGGTCAACTGAACTATATTGAGGTTAGGTTTCATGGTATAATGTAAATAGTATGAAGAATGTATGGCACAGTGAAACTCGCAACTACAAACCTTGTCTCTCATTAGTCTCACCTCCATGGGCCTCTCACCGGCAATAGTTTTTGAGAGAGCGGGGAGCGATGGGACAGGTCTAAGGTACAGATTACCGGGGAGTCCCCTCCAATATATCCATAACCAAAAAATATTAGGGGGACCGTGTCCCCCGGCGATGACGCCCATGGCCCACCAGCAGTCTGCTCCCCTTTGAACACATCTGCTATTCCTTGTCACCTACTTTCACCTATCGTAGCCACCTCGAGTTGGCTAATGTCGACTTCATCCGGCCTAAGTGAGAAGTAAGCTCTCAAGGCAGATCTACATCGGACTTTAGGCTGTCATTTTGGATGACGAAGATTATTCGGTTCATTCAGTGATTAGCCAGTTCGCAATTTATTCGTAACACCTGTACTATACATCCTAAGAAGTACTATCTTACATTAATTCAACACTAAAAGTGCAGCCATTTCTATGGGAAATATTCTGGACGCCCTGTTGAAAAGCGTCACCTACTACATGCAAAATTCTTAATTAAACTTTGTTTAAGACATCTGAAACATACAGAGCCCATGGAAACACAATGAAGTAGATATTCCCCATCATCTTGTACACACGATCGAGATGACAAGAGAACTGAACGTCCAAAAGAACCGTTGCTCTGGCAATTAAACGGACGTCATCAGAGAAGGAGTTGGTAAATCGGATTGGAGTACTTATGACCTCTACTGTGGTTATCAATACAAATGACAATGTCGCCCTCTAATCTGATCTTAACGATGCAATAAAGCGTACTTTGGAATCTCAGTTCTCTGATTCAAGGTCTCTCGATTGTTTTCAGAAGCAACTATGACTGAATTAAAACGAGCATTCTCACGATCTCTCTATCCTCTTCAAGCAATTCAGCAATATAATCCATGAACTTCTCGAATTAACACAGCGAAAAATGGCCCATTTTCGCATAATCCATAAATTCTCGCTAAATCTATTAAACATAAAAACCGGGTGTTACAACGGCATGTACAGTCTACTCCGGTTATAGTGAACTTCTGGGCACTTAACATTTTTGGTTCACTATATCCGATGTCAAATTAAATATAATTTCTCCTCAATGATTGATTTTAATAACACAGTGATAGAGTAAAATACATTAACAGCACGAACTTAAAATTTCAATATCTTTATTCGCCTAAAAAAATTGTTTTTAATTGTTTGCATCATTAATAATTTCTAAATATTCATTTTTCTTTAGTAATTTCTCTAGAACCTTCTCCTGAGTTCCTGCTCTCTCCATACTTGATTCTGCTTTGCCCACTTCTCTACGCATCGTAATGCAGTCTTGACACACTTCGATGTCTTTTGCTCTTTTGGAGCACTGTCCCACTCTCCGAAAGCCATACGAGATCCTTTCGATACCGGCATGGCGCAAGCGGCTAATAAATGATCGCTCTTGTGCTCGGCGCGGCGGTTATGCTCCCGCGCTTCTTCTCCCCTACGTAGAATATAGTCACGTGCTTTGTCTCGCGGAATATCAAGTAATAGCAAGCCCGAAACTAAAGCAAGCAATCGCACGTCGCTGCTGCCAGTTGTAGCCCACGCACAGGGGCGGATCCAGCCGACCTTTTTTTTGGGGGGGGGAGGCATCGTAGATTTTTGTTAAATAATAAACATATTTGTTATATTGTAGATTATTTTTGTGGTGTATATACTTTATACAATATTGTTTTAAAAATAATTACACAATTCTAACACAAATATTTCAATCAATTTTTCCAAATAAAAGTGGGTAACAAACGTAGACTCTAGGCGTTTTAAGGGCAGGTTGTAGGTGATTTTGGCAAAAAATGAGATTTTTTTTGTTTTCTTTTTCAAAAAAATCTCCAATCTTTCCTCTTCAAGAATATATAAACTTTTCTCACATTTGGACCATATAAATCTCCTTATGCACTCCATTTTAAATAGTAGGTTATGCCCACTTTCTTGGTTCCAATTCTGTTTCTAATAATTTGTTGTTAATTTTGGGATATTTTTTGCTAAGAAAATCTTCTGTATGGTTTATTGGCTACTCTAAAAATGTGACACTCTATTGCCTTCGTTTACAAAACTCGTAGAGTTGTTTCTGCTTGATTAAATGGCAATCTTGACATTTTCCCTTTTATACAAGATTCACAAACATTATATTTCTCTATTTTAAATTTGGGTAAACCACGTACTAAATCATCACTGACCATCCTTTCTAAATATTTAAAATTAATATGCCCTAACCTTCTATGCCATAATTGAAATTTTGGTTCCAATATGTTTAAACACACTTCAGATCTTGGAATGTTCAAAACATGTTGAACATTCACTTTAATAACAAATTTATCATTTTCAAATTCACCTTCTGCCACTAATTCTCCTGTATCTTTTTCAAATATTCTGGCTCCATTTTCATCTAAAACAACTTTCTTACCATTTTTCACTAAGAGAGGGACTGACATTAAGTTATTATTAATATTAGGAACATACAATACATTTTCCATTTTTACAACTATTTCTTCTTTATTTTTATTTGTAGATCCCCTAACAATTCCACGACTTTCTCCAAAAATAATTGTATATTTCACTTTCGGCTGTATTTATTTCTGTATTCTCTGGTCTCTTCTCTAAAATAATATCTTCTTGATAACTCATGTAAGATGTGCAAGCAGAATCTAACATCCAAATTGTTTCTTTTTTACTATCATTATTAATTATTTGTTTATCACAATTCTCATTCACTACCGTAGCATGTTCATTTTTCGAATTGAAGAAATAATTTCATTGAATATTTTTTTGAATTATTCGTAATTCTACCTCTATAATTTCCTCTATAGTTGTTTGGATAATTATTTCTACCATTTATTTCTGTTACTGTTATTCATGTTATTTTTATGAAAATTAGTTCTATTCTAACAATTTTTAGCTAAGTGACCAAGCTTTCCACAATTATAGTAAGCACCTCTCTTTTGTTCTTTGACTTTAAATGCAATAGTTTCTGATTCTGCTCCTTTATTATCTTTTCTTTCCAAATGTAAAAGTGCTTCTCTCATAGTTTCGTAATTAATTGATGGGTTCGATGATATTGCTATTGAAACTTCACGATATTTATCAGGAAGACCTTCAATGATACATATAATCAATTCATTTTCTTCTATTTTAGTTCCTAACTGTAAAATTTCTGTAGCTAAAGAATGTAGACACGTCAAATTCATGTTTGATGACACAACGTGAATGCATGTTGAAAGATTTGAAATCACTGAGCACATGCTACATTTGTTTTACATAACTGTCTGCACAAGGAAGTGTTTTTCCTTGTGTAGAAAAGTGTTTAAATTCTTCTGTGATGTGCTTCAGTCATTCACTCATGTCAGAGATATTTTGTCCTTCGGCATTTTTAAGTAAAATGTAGAACAAGTTGTAATAAAAATATAAACTAAATCCACAATGTGGCTGTTCAATATTTCTCAGGGATTAGTGAATAAAAACAATGATGATTCAAATTTAACCAATTGACTCTTGGATCGTTTAAATTCCACTTAAAAAGTTTTATACGATAGCGATATTGCTATACTGCTCTGAAAACCCGTTCTTGCCTGTGCTAAATTCTCACTCAGCGTTACCACTGTCCCAAGTTTTAATCCAAAAGCTTCAGTGCCGCGTCGTGATTTTACTCCAGATTTTGGGCTCGAAGAGATAATTTACAGACAATGGCGGAGGCTCGCGTGTGACAATCGGGGAAAGAAAAATGTCAACGGCGCCTCCTGTGTTAACACGTGTAGTTTCTGGTGAAGGGTATCAAGGTGTAGGGAGACCCCTGAAGGATGCGTAGTGGGTGCGCGATATCGCCTGGTAAACGTATCATTTTCACAAACCAAAACTTGCGTTCTGTTCTCTGCGATACTCATGCTGAAAACTAACACACTAGAAGGTATGGATTGCGTCGTCGCCTTGTCCTTTTATTTGTGATATCGTCGATATAATGAAAATACTCATTTCAACGCAGAGTCGTAAGCTTCCGCGGCCGGAGTCGTTGAATTCTTGGCTGTCCGGGGTCTTCTTCAGAGCTATACTGCTGTACTTCTGCTGAACTATTACTGCTATCAGCAGTATAGCTCTGAAGAAGGCCACAGCAAGATGGCCGAAACGTCAACTCCATCGACCATGACGCGGCAAATCCCGGACAGCCAAGAGCTCATTTCAACGCGATGCAATAGCGGCATTTTAAAGAGGAGGCTAAAGAAATGTTTGACAATGTTGAATTGTTTGTCTGAGAAATTCTTTAACAAAAATATACAAAAAACGAAGAATTAAATTTAAAAAATTGCAGAAAAATGGAAAAAATCTGTAATACATAAAAATGTTCTTTGGGGTAAAATATGTAAATATATGTACTTTCCGATAAAATATGTACTAAAAAGTAAAGTTTTTTGGCACTAACTGATATGAAACGTGAATATATCGTTGATTCAACTTGATACAGCTACGTTAGGAAAATGTTATACTGATGACATTTTTTGTAAAAAAAAAAAAAGTTCTTTTAGAAAAAAAGGTTATTACATTCTTAAAAATATGAATTTAGTTTTATTTTGTTAATTTGTAAATTCGGATTTCCCACACTTGTGGAACAATCTTTCTGGAGTTATGTTGTAATACAACAACGGGGACGGCGCGACACGACAGTTTGAAAATCTCAATAACTTCTCGTTGTTGGACGGCGTTTCTGGGTTACGGAAAGAAGTTTTGGACTGTCAAATTGTGTTCAGCTTTAAATGAATTAAACTTTGGCGCCTCATGCGCTAAGATTGTTAATAAGTTTTACAATTGACGACTGACAGGTATTAATATGGACAAAATTACGTTATTATATTTTTGTACGCAACAACTACTACTGCCAGAAAATACAGATGGATGTCGCACTACAAGTTTTCAGTTTTTTGGAAAATTTGATATATTTCCTGGTATTTTATGCCTTATTTTTTATATATTACATTAAAATTAACAAAATATGTGAAAATACGCTCAATGTAGTAAGTTCGTAGTTTCAATGTAGTAATTCGTAAGTTTCACGCATACAGCTTAAGGAGTATAGTTGAAGTATTGTAATGCTGCGGGAAAAAATCGATTTTTCGCTGAACTATTACGTGGTCCTGGTAACGAAAAAATGGATACATTTTATTTCTATAAGTATTAATAAACTTATCTACCACGTTGCGCAGTCAGAATTCACGTTTTGCGGGTCCTTGATATTTCCCGATCAATCTGAACAAATTCCAGGCCCTGCGAGTTTGAAACGGATATTTTAAATTTGGGGTTCCTTTCCATGAAGCCTCAACGTTTTCAATTTTTTCTCTGTAATGGTCTCAACATTTTTAATTAAACTTTGTTTTCGAATAGCGTAAAGTATTCTTTAAAATGTCGAAAATCTTATTTTCGTATAAATATCATATTCTTCAAAAATTAAAAAGTTCACATTTTTTTGGCGTCTTCTTACAGCTACAATATTACAGATAGAATTTTTTTCTTGATGAAATCTGTTGTTCAAAGACAGAACTAGAACTAAGGTGATGTACAATTTTTCGAAAATAGAATCGTAGTCGCGTAATCTTGCGTAAAATATAGGCATTTTTAAACAATTATTTGCTGCAAACGGGTCCAAACTTTTTCTTTACATTTTCTCCTCGTATGCATCAAAGGAGTTACAAAAATTAGTGCTGGTGTGGTTTTCGGTAAACACACTAATTTCAAAAGCTGCAAAAAGTTAGCATAGCGTAAATACAACATTGAAGATGGAGAATTTTGTCTCAAATGACATTTGTTCTAAAAGATTAAATCTTTATAAAAAAGGTCCAGTACAATTTTTTTGAAAAAAAACGAGTTTTTGTGTAATTTTTGATTGAACTTAACGCAATTTACTTAAAAAATCGCAAGAACGGCACCAAAATGTCTCTATTTTTTTCCTCGAATGAAGCCAAGAATGGTAAAGGAGGTGGCCCCATTTTCAGCGCACTCTGTTTTTTCGAAAGTTGAAAAATGTAAAGGTACAAACAATACGGAAAGTAGGTATTGTTTTTCTTAATGATGTGTTCAAAATCAGATTTTTAAATAAAGTTTTGGACATATTTTTTTTAATACGAGCGATTTCGCGTAATTTTTGTACTTCGGAAATTGCAGATTCGAATTTCCCGCCCTTTTTTCTAGAATCTATCAGGAGATTTCACGTTCCGAAAGAATGAGAACGCCACGACCCGGCAGCTTGAAATTCTCAGAATATACATCCACCATGAACATTCAGTAAACTCAAAAATAAAATTCATAAATAATATTAAATTGAATACTGAACGATAAAAAGGAAAATAAAAAAAAGTTTATTAAATTCTTTACATCTCATGGATGAAAGTTTACTCGCCTGACGACTGCGTGATCGTCGCAAAATATTAATAAATTTCAAAAAATCTTATTTGAAACTCCTGTTGAATCAATGTTGACACAATGTGACCCAATGTTGAACAGGAATAACAAATATTTGAAGAAACAAATACCTCTCATTGTCGGGCGGTGTTTCGAGAGCCTGGAACGGAGTTTTGGATGGTCGAATTTGTGTGGCTGAATTAGCCTTAAATGAAATAAATGTTCGAGCCCAATGCGTTATAATCGGTGATAAGTAAGGCCCGGATAATTATTTACTAAAAAGAGGGAAAATATGAACATTATATATTATAATATACAGCAATATGTACTAAAAAGTAAGAAATATGTAACACTATCGTTCTATCAATTCTTCATTAAAACACTTTTATCTTAGTTCTGATTCATTAGCATAAAGACCAAAATTAAACATTATTCTTCTCATAATCCTATTATTTACACCAATCTCCGTAACAAGAACGGCGCCTTTTGACCTGGTGCGTGTAGTTTCTGATGAAGGGTATAACAAACCGAAGGTCTGTTAAAGGAGACCCCTGAAAAATGCGAGGCGGCTGCGCGATATCACCTGCTAAACGTATCATTTTCACAAACCAAACTTCCTTTCTGTTCTCTGAGTTACTCGCGATGAAAACTAACACACCAGAAACTATAAACACTAACACACCTTGTCCGATTTGCAATACCTTCCGTATTTATAGACTGATTTCAACGCGATGCAATAGCGGTATTTTAGAGAAGAGGCAACAGAAAAATGTTTGACGATGTTGAATTGTTTGTCTGGGAGATTTCTTGTCAAAAAGATACAGGAAATATGAATAATTAAATGAAAAAATTGCAGTAATATGTTAACATATGTACTGTGGGGTAAAATATGTAAATATATGTACTTTTGGGGAAAATATATACTCAAAAGTCGACGTTTTTTGGCACAAACAGATATGAAACGTGAATATATCGTTGATTCGACTTGACTGAGTTACGCTAGGAAAATGTATTACGTAATTATCCGGGCCTGAGTAATGAGTATCATTATGTAACAGGCTGCAACCATCAAATGACCGAATTATACAATGGAAATAGAAAAATGAATTTATATCTTAAACAGTGCAATTAGCACTATCTGTACGAAAAGTTTTAGGAAATAATTTGGAGCCGTTTTTGAGAAAATTGTGATTCTGCGTTTCTGAAAATGCGGAATTGTGGGCTAATTTTCACAGAAAAATTGGGTTTTCGAGAATCTTTATGTGACATCATTTAAAGATATGTACTCGTAAATGCAATAATGTAAATATCAACGACGTGAGAGACAAGTCAAAAATTTTTGTTTTTGTAATTTTTGAAAGAAAAAAGAGAGAAAAATGGCGTGGTAGGGAACATTTAGGAATATTCCTACCAAAAGTTTAAAGAAAAATATTTGGAGCTGTTTTTGAGAAAATCTTGTTTTTGTTATTTTTTAGTATTGCACATATTGCACGCTATATTGCGAGAAAACTACTAAAATTTTCACAAAAATGTTCACGACCTTAATGAAATAACTATGGAGAAACATTTTACTCAAAAAATCTCTACCTTGAATTTAGCAGCTGTAGATAGACCACCAAAACAATTCATCAATTTTCAATAATTCAGTCAACAGTGAAAATCGTACCTAAACCTAAATCGCTTTTGTAAGAGTATTTCACTCTATTCTTTCACGAAATTTGAAGGAAAAAAATGGAACCATTTTTGAGACAATTCTGAAAATGCCGCAGGAGCTTCATGTAAAGTACTCCCAAATTTTAAAGAATGTTTTTCAAAATCGCAGCGCTTCGTCTAGAGCCAGGTTGACCGGGGAATATCAATTCTGGAAAATAATCCTACGTATGGTTCACGCGCTAGTGGTCTTCACACACAGACGGACGTTTTGAAGGAAAGGGAGGAGGAAAAAAAACAACAAAAACAACCACAACTTTTTCGGTATTAGGGGACTCCAAAACGTGTGAAATCTCGAAAGCAATTTCCCGCAGCATTGTATAACTTCCTCTACACTACGTTTATTATCCCTATACGTATACAAGAAAATAACTAGTGTTGCTACAAAATGGCACAGACTTTCTTGTACAAGTTAATTTCCTAATTTATTTGGCGGGGGCTACTTTTCTGGCCTTGCCCCATCCTCTTGCCCGCTGCCATCTATCGCCACCCAAACATTTTTTTCACATTTGCTCAATTTTTCCATTTCAGAATAGCACAACCGAAATATTACTTTAAGAATACTATAGTGGAGTAAAATCTCGTAATACAATCGACTCGGTTATAGTGAACGTAAGTCACTGGTCTCGTTTAACTTACATTACAAATAAGCACAAGAAGATTAGGTTATAATGAACCTGAATCTCGGCAATAGTGAACGTAAGAAATAAGTTCTGGAAATTAATTGGATGTCGTATGTTCTTAAGCGAGTTGAGGGGCCTTCGGAGAGTGGGACGATGTTCCAACAGTGCAAGAGGTATTGAAAAGTATCCAGACCGCATTTCCAGACAGAGCACAAACTCTCGAGAAGGATCTAGAGAAAATACTAATGAAAAATGGACGAAGCAAAAAAAGGGCAAATAAAGATATTGAAATTTCTAGTTCGTGCCGTTAATGAATTTTGCTGCCCCTCTATATTAATAAAATCAATCATTGTGGAGAAAATTCTATTTGATTTTGACATTATCGAATATAGTGAACCAAAACTGTTAGTCCCCAGAACTTCACTACAATCGCAGTCGACTGTATATGTGCTTTATTTAAATGATGTCTTTTAAAGTTTTATCGCAAACTCAACATTTTTCTGTGAAAACGATTCAAAATTCTGCATTATCAGAAATGCTCTAACGCCATTTTCTCAAAAGCGGCTCCAAATTTTGTCTTCAATCTTGTCGTACGGATATTGCTAAACGCACTGTTTAAGATGAGATAAAATCAACTTTGCTGTATTCTTTTGTTTTTTTCAAAAATTACACAAATGTAATGTTTTTGAAATATATCCCACGCCGTTAATATGCACATCCAGCGATTTGTATACATTATTGCATTTATGAGTGCTTCAAATTTCGTATTTATACCTAAAGCTTAAACGGTTGTTTCTTAAAAACAGCTCAAAAGTTTCAACGAAAATTTCAATTTAGGTCGAGGTTTTACTCTTCTTTAATGTCATTAAAAGAAATACTTCGAATCTACCATTAGGAAACAGAAACTTCAAAAAATTAATTTTGGGTGGTGTTAGGTCAAATTGTGAGCAAGAGTACATGGCAAGTTCGAAAAGCTAGCTCAGACCAAAGAAATTAAAAAATAAATTAATACGAGAAAGTCTGTGCCATTCCGTAGCACCACTAGTTTATTCCTGAACACAAATTCACTCCTTTTGTCGCGTCTTCCGGGACTTAAAAAAAAAACGTAATAAAATCAAATCATACGTGAACATCTTTTAAAGATACGTTAATGTATAAATTCAAAATGCATACGCTTTCTTGCATGCGATTCTTGCAAGTAGTCACGGACGCGAGCATGATGGTCACAACTTACGTTGAGTTCGCGAGCGTGAGAACTGACGTCGATATGAGGTTAAAAAGGAAAGTTCTGTTTTGCTAATTGCGGGAAGCACACGTCTGGGGGATGTTCTTTTGTCAGCAATACTATCTGTGGATATATAGAAATGTTAATAGATTTACTATCTGCAGGCCCTTGTTAACGCATGAGCCCGGACCCAGGGTCCCCGATTGTTCTAAAAAAAAACCATTAATACTAAATTTCTCAAAAAATAAAATAAAACAGTATAAAAAGTGATGTATGATTAAACTATACGCAAAAAATTGGCATAACGGAGTGATATGTCCGCATCATTGGATAATATTTATAGTATAGAATGTTGCTGGTTGATGCGGAAATGTCGCTCTATAATGAGAAGTTTAGTTTCTTATACGTTTTCCATTTTTCGAGCACGAATATTTGTAGCTTTCAAGCAACGACCTATATTAAACTAGTATACGATTAAAGCATCGGGCAAATTCACTTCTGATCAGCTGGGTTGTGGTTATCCAATTGGGAGATTCACAATAAAAAAAATGTAAAAAGCAGTATAGTAGTACAGTAAAATGAGCGGGGGAAGGGTTCTCGAGTCCAAGCAAACCAGCGCATATTGCGCTTCTCGTCCATGCGTCACACCCATTTTTTTCACAATAAATCAAATGAAAGCATTTGGGGGCGGAGATTACAAACAAATGTGCAACTTCGGCAAATTTTATGACAATCTTATTTGTTGGCAACTCTGAAAATAGCATTGAACAGAAACAACGCTGAGTTTTACTTTTCTCATTTATCAAATAATTGCGTTCATCAGCGTCAATCATATTGATATGTGAGACAGTTTAAACGAAGACGTGCCAGTGGAAGTAAAGTAACCATTTAAATGAAGTATTCATATTTCGATTTTCAAATTATAGATCAATTCCAGAAAACAAACGCATTGTCAGAGATACTTTTTCGAACGATTCAAACAAGTGCAGTGTTTCGAAAAACAAAGTGATTGATACTTGCTCTATTAGATACAGTTCTGATACAATGCGAAGTTATGGGCGCTGTTCAGAAGCAATTAATAGGAAGATCGGGATCTTCAAACGGCCGTTGTCAAAATAACTATGAGACGGGTCGACGTCTCCACTCTCGATCGTTTTGTAATTTGTGGACCGCCAGATTTTGAAGACGCAAGCTACCAATCAAAAAACACCGCGAGCCTATTCTAGACGAATTCATTACTCTAAAAGTGATTAGACACTGCTGAAAATTTTGACACAAAACTGAACACATTTATAGCATAAAGTGTACATAAAACGCAAGTTCATGTCTCGCTGCGTCTCCCATGACGCTCACTGAATTGAAAATGGTAGAAGAGAGCAACGCGGTAATTATACTAGTTCCTGGTGACGCAGAAGGTTGTATTTTGTTTAATCTCAATAACTAATCAAGATAGATTTTATTGAATTTTACTTTTGTGAGTGAAATTTGCTTATTATTCGTATTTTTTTCTGCAATCTAAAAGTCTGGGTACTATTTATGACAGGATCCTCTAGAATATTATACCATATCTTAGGCGGGAATTGCATACATTTACAAAATATATGCAACAAAGTGAATGAAGGATGATCCAATTCTTCTTTGGCCTTCCAATGTCCCTTTGTTGCAATTGCTTATTTCTACTCTTTGGCAACTTTTGGGATTATTCTTCTACCACGTACGGATATAGTTAGCCATTTCTTCTGATCTTTTGTGTCTCCTCTTGTATTCTTTGTCTTTAGTTTCTTTCTAATGTCACTGTTGCTTCATTACAAGAATGTTTTCACCATTCTTGTAAATCATGTTAAGTGATGCAGAATTCTGAGTAGCTTTCAGGAGGTTTGTGCTTTTGAATCCATTTTTTGAGTATTGGTTTTGATTAGAATGTAAGTATTTAAATGAGTTATTTCAATCTTTCTACAAAATTGATGCAGTCAATTCAAATGGGAATTCAAATCAATTGAAATGGGAAAGGCCATGCTATAATGTTTCAATGAACATTGTTATTTATTAGATTAGCAACTTTCAACAGCTTACCTATCTTCTTCAGATCTGATACAAAATTAATTAACGAAACATAAATTACATAATTATATTTTAAGTAAAGTAAAACACCTTATTTTATATTAAGTTTAAAAGTAGAGAATAAACTTGTACTAAACAATAAACAAAGCTGCATTATTAAGACACAAATAAAATTAATTCTGAAACATAAAAGTGACAAATATATCACAGTTATATTAAAATGGAAAGTAATGAACATGATATAACAATATAAATGGGAGGAATATTGTGATTTCAATTGATTGTGTTTTATTATCTTCACTCCTCATTTTAATTCCAATTTATTTGTTACTAAAATAATCACAATTATATTACTTATGTGTATTTTGTAACTTTTTATTTATTATTTTGTACAAAATTATTGTTGCCTTTTAAATTTAATATTTTTAATAATTTTGTTATTCACAAGAATTATTTTTGTTTTTCACTGAATGATGAGTTTTTAATTGAAACTGACAGTAATCCCAATAAATGTTGCACGTCAATATTCGTTGAATGTACTCTCAATCCCACTCCCTCTAAATAGCAGCAGGAAATCTTGGCATTGCTCTTACTAGACACAACTTGCAATGAGCTAACAAGATATGACATGGAGGTACTAAAAGATAAATTTTGAATCATCGAACAAGGCAGCTGGGCAACATCCTTGATATAGGTTTGTCAGATGTATAATAGAATGGTTGAGCAAGATCTATGCCAGTGAACTGGCTCAGAATCAAGTTATAAATTGGCTCATGAGATTTTATATAACATTTTTGGCATTTAAAGGGAAAATCTAAAATGTAGAACAACTCATTTTTGTTTTCAAATAATTTTTATTTTCAATGGAAACAACCCTAGAAATATGAAAATGAGTAGTATTTCCTATTATAAAATGGTTTGAGTTAATATACACAACTTTTTCAGATGTATTCACAGCATTTTCTACAAGTAATTTATTCCTTTTAGAGGTTTATTCGGACACATTGTAGGCATAATTCAATTAGCAAGGTGTTGCATTGTGCATCTTGGTATTATCATGGTATTATGACAAAACCTAAATTCAAACTTCTGTTTTGAATTTGAAACAAATGAATTGTAATATTTGGTAAATGGTCGATAAATGAGTATGAAATGACAAAAATATTTTAAAATCAGTATCAATATGCATATAAAATATACTAAATTAGATTTAAATACCCAAATTGATCTAATTCGGCATCTTTAAGTTTCAAGTTCATGGAAAACTAATATTCATTCAATGAAATGTAAACTGGTTAAAAGATTACCCTAAATGATTATAATTTTTACACAATCTTTTCTATAATTTACCTAATAAATGTAGAATTTTCATAACAAAAATTTTAAGACCATGTTTTTCATGTACTTAGGAAAATATTTTATAAAA
This sequence comes from Teleogryllus occipitalis, assembly GCA_011170035.1. Classification (NCBI taxonomy): domain Eukaryota; kingdom Metazoa; phylum Arthropoda; class Insecta; order Orthoptera; family Gryllidae; genus Teleogryllus; species Teleogryllus occipitalis. Next base: position 89,691 of record BLKR01001038.1, read on the forward strand.
TAAATGTAAATTTTTTCAATAGAAATAGGTTAGCGAGTATGATTTTATTGTTTTTGGTATCAATGTTATTTATTTAGTTTTGTAAATATAAATTGAAAAAGTTTTATTACAATAATGGAAGACAAGAAATTATGATTTTTCCCAAATTTAGAGAAATGAGATGCAACTTTCATTGTAAAGTAAAATTACTTCGTTCTTATATAAGTTGATATTGATTGTTTGGTGAATGTTGTTGAGAATAAGTCAAGAAATCTAGTGCAATTGTACCATCAATGGCACCATATGTTATCTGACGTTTCATTGGGTTTTGACATACTAAATAAATACATTCAAGTACATAACGTATGCAATTCATGGAAAACTACTGACTCTTTTTTCAATGTAGAGTAAAATTCATCCTCAAAACTATCCAATGACAACAGCATTCACAATAGTTGACTTTGTGAATAACAATGACTTTATTACAATTCATAATCATTCAGTATTTATATTTCACCTGTTGAGCAATAGTTGTATGCAAATTCAATCCTGTGCCTTAATAAGCAATGTAAATTTAAGCTGTGCATACACGCAAGGATTTTAATTGGCAGTATATATTATATAAAAGAATCCCCCCCCCAGCACACACACATTTAAAAATTCCAACTCATATAATCATTATAAGTAATATAAATTTTCATTAATGTTATGTTTGTTTGTAAAGTTTATAACATGTAGCTATGTTGCAAAACAAGTTTTCATTTCACAGTAAGTTAATTTTATTCAAGATTTGTATTCATTATTTGTATGCGTTTGCTGTGATGAAATTGAAGGTGTCAATTCTGGGATATTATGTTTGTATTTTATTGGCCTTTTATTTATTTTGAACTTCTGTTGTTTCTATGCACTTGTGATTCAATTTTGGTTATTAATGAATATTTCAATACCAATATAAAATTAAAAGTTATGTTATTTTATTTGAAATCATTTAAATGAAATGATCATTAAAACTTTTAAATGTTGTTTGTTGTTGTTGTTGGTGGTGGTAGTGGTGGTGATGTGAGTGTGTTTTTGAGGGGAGGAAATTTAACAAATGCTTTGGGAAACCAATAAAATTTGGGAAGTACCATCTTTTTCACTTTGCAAATCTATAAAAAAAAAAAACTTAGTAACTCTCCTCTGAAAATACTGTTAGGGACAATAAAGAAATTAGTAATCCAATATTTTATTTAGAATTTTCAATAATACTTCAACAGGGCATTTGCTTTAGATTTTTTTTTTTTTTGGTGGCACTGTTCAAATTACTGGCTATATTCTACGCTAAGTACAATATTTAATTATGTAACCATATTAATATGCAAAGAATTTCCAGCAGACCAAATCTTCAATTGAATTCAAAGAATTCAAAGTAGAAGGAAACTGTCTTTTATCACTATTGTTGTTCTAGGAATACTTTTGTGCCGATGAAACTTACAAAGCAAAATTTTCTCATTTTAAATCTTCATATAAAATTTCTTACAATCCAGCACAGAATTTTGCTTTACAACTAACAAACCCCTCATTGTCTCAACCCTTAATCCGGATTTTTCCTTTGCCCACGCTATACCTCACAAGAATTTCTTTCAATGTGTACAGTACTTCTTGGAAAACACTATTATTTTGGAGTCCAGTGATCAAACACATGTTTTTGTATTTGTCGAGTGTTCCATAAAATGCAGTAAATGAGATAGATTTCCGTAAACAGGGCAAAATCATAAAAAAAATGGAAGGCTAACACATACCTAAAAAACAGTGTTGCTTTCTTTGTTCAAAACAGGATGTAAGGTCACCCTACATCATCCCCCATCCTTTTTCTATGGGAGCATTGATTATAGTCTTTGCAGAAGACTTGAAATCTTTGCAAATGGCAGGCTAGTACACATCTAATCTCCAAAAATGATTCTTCAAGTAATAACTCTTTCAACAGTTTTTGAATTATTGTGCAGGCACCGTAACACATAACTAACAGGTTAAACTCTTAAAAATTTCCACCAAATATAATTATTACATAAGACTCTCTAATTAGCAAGCAGATGAATTAAAAACAAGTAACAGTTAATTGTGTATTGAGGGAAATGACAAATCACTGAAGATATACTTGTCAAAGTATTATAATATGCTTAAACTGAATTACTTTTATTGAACAGAAGTGGTACTGAGCGCTGAAAACTTGTAGTATTTCCCATATATTTGCACATTTATTTGAATGTGCACATGGTGAAAGGACAAGCTAGAAGTGATAAATATTTAACTGCCATGTCAACAAATGTAATAGCATTTGTTCATTCATTATAGGAATATATATATATTTATATATATATATATATATATATATATATATATATATATATATATATATATATATATATATATATATATATATCTTAATTCTATTTTAATTTTTCTTTTGAAGTAACGTATGAAGTTGGCAGCAAAAACAAAAGGTTTTACCAGGCCTTGTTGCTACGAACATCTCTTGCATCAATAAGATTTTCTGAAAACGCATGCTTTGTGTCTATTGTGACCAACTTGTTTTTTTTTCTTCATGTGATTTTGGCTTGGATTTGTTCTGTAATATCTTGTGCATCTGCTTTTAGTTAGTTATTAAATATTTGCTGGTATTCGTTCCTTTCAGAGTTATTTAGATACTTGTTATTAGTTATTTGTTGTAGAGAGTAGTTAGTGATTAATGGGATTATCTTGCGACATTTGCGTTAACCTTTATTGAGTTATTAAAGTGTTCGAAGTTTGTATTTGCTATGTTATAACTAGACATCGGATGTTTAGGCACTAAAAAATAGTCTTTTAGGCGCCTAAAAAGGCACTGAAAAATTCAAGAATAAGGAGAAAAAAGGCACTGTCATAATTTACGTACACAATAAAATGGAAAATTGTAATTTTTCTCTATATTATTTTGTAAACTGAAATGCACAAAACCAGTTCGTATATTTTAAAGTAAAACTAGATTTACATATTTACAACTCTTCTACATTTTATTCTTAATAGTTCCCATTAACCAGTAATATTTACATATTACCAGTAACTTGTCAAGGATCACAATTTCGTATTTGCGACGACTGGGAGACAAAATCAGTTTGAATGCGGAGAAGGATATCTGAACGATGTGACTGGCATATATTTTAGCAGTCCAACACTAGCAATACTGAAAGCTTCTGGGAATTTATATTTATTTCCACTAAAAATTTCGGTTCCCTCGGCATATTGTCAATGTGCCATGTTCTCAGATCATGGCTAGTATTTGTGAAATAGGGAAATGGAGAAAAATCAGTTGGTATACTTTCAGAAATTCTCTCGTAATTTTAAATTTCAAGACGTGAATTGAAGAATGAATGGTCATGTTGGACTATCGTCGATTTTCCGATATCTTAGCACTGTATATAAATATAATAAATAAAAGGCAAAAAAAGTCTTAAAAAAGCTATTTATGCAAAAAATAGGCATTTATGTTAAAATAAGCAGAAATAAGCATTATAAAATTCCGTCATATGTCATCTTTTGTCATGATTCGTGGACATATATTATCAGCCTTTAAATAAGTTCTCTAGAAAAAAATAGGCATTTCCCTAAACATCTGATGTCTAGTTATAACCATTTAATGGTATTATTAGTTATATAATTAATAATTAGTGGAGTTATTGTACGGTAGTATTTGCATAAGATTTTAATGATTAATTTTAATTTGAAGATTTTGAAAAATCTACAGATATTTGAAGTTATTTCATTAGTAATTATTGTATTTAATTAGTGCTTCATTTTTTATTATAGTTGTACTTATTTTATTAGTTATACTTATTTCATTTAGTTTATACTTATGTGTTTAAATACATATAAATCATTGCGAATTGATTGAATAATGTATTATTCCCAGCACTCCAAACCTAACAAAGTGAAGAAAGAGTGAGAAAAAAGCAATTATATATCAAATCCACAGTGCAATTAATTCTGAATATCTGTGCCTTTGAATATCACAGCTTGGGATAAAACCCTTGGGTTCAGAAGTTGGCGGTACTGGCAGACAGCTTCACTGCCACCATATTGGAGATTTAGTGCAGGCTGTTAGGCTGCCCCAAGAGTAGCGCTAATTTCGATTAAAGAGTGAAAAGTAAAAACTAACAAAACACGCCTTCACAAGTGCAAACATGTTGCCACTTTCTACTACTTCAGTATTACTGCCCGTGATATCTCTCGACTATTTGCTTTTCCCGTGCCCGACTGCTTTAATTATGCACTGATGAATTAAATTGGCACCATGACTTAATACAGGTTGTTAAAAAGCCACTCTGAAGAAAACCATTATCTAATGTTTGTTCCTCCAAATATCTTGCCATTTCTTCTTTATTATTCCTTCTTACTTATTTGTTAGGAGGTTTCTAGTACTAACATTCATACCAAAATTTGGAAACACTGAGCAAATTGCATAAAAATCAATTGATTTCCACCTTTCACAGAAAAAAATGTCTCTCTATGCTAGACACTGGCACCCTTAAAAAACAGTTAATAATATGAAAAATTTAGGTAATATTTACAACAATTATTTTCAATGAACACAAGATATTAAAAATATTTGTTGACATTACATTATTTGTTTATTTCACAATTGATTTCAACATTTTAGAACTATTAAATATTGTAACATAATTATAAATATAACTAACATTAGAACATAACACACTTAAAATTCACATATGACAGTTCAAAAATATTTTGGAATGGTATTTCTTGGCAGTGAAACTTAAAGACATGAAGGATGTTCTCATGTTTTCAAAAGAGAAATACAAATTTTTATAAATGTAAATGCAACTTTCAACAGCCATTGAATTGAAAAAAATTGAAACTTTTATCCTAAAATTTACATTTCTAATGGCACTCCCAAATGGTATAATATTCATTATCAATGCAGAAATTAATGTTTCTCACAAGAAAAAACATTACCTTGCAGAGAAGCCTTTCAAAGCTGTGTCTAAAACTTCTGGAGTTTTATCAGTTCCTTGGGGAATAGCTTTGGCAATCTCATCAACATACTTTTCTTCGGGTGTTTTGTCATCTTCAGAATCGATGTCTTCCTTCTAAATAACAAATAAGAGAAAATAGCCCACACTAAAATTAATTTGAAAATTTAAATCTTGCATAACAAAAAAAAACACCTTAAATCAGCTTTCACTAATAACTTCTGCATGAAAGAACATGGATTGTTTAATAACATCCTATTTTGAAAGAATGTAAACAGCTATAAATTTTAAAACTACAAATCATCTAATTATATGACAAGTACTTTAAATAAATAGATATACATACATGCAGTACTAATATTTTACTTTTAATTCAAGTTTTTCTGGGCAGTAATTGTAAAATGGCTACAAAAAAATAAGCAATCACTATTACACACAAATTTTGCATACCAAATACAACTGTTCACAAAAACTTTCTTATTTATAGGGTAGTTCTTGATACCTGCCCAGTTTGTTCCATCATTACAAACGTGCATAATTATTATCTAGCACAGTAAACAAGCACTAATAAACTTCATTAAGATGCAGCAGTTACATAACAAACATTTGACAGATCCACTACAAATTCATCATCATAACATTCGGCATTTTATAATGAATCCCGTCTTCTTCAGAGAAGCGATATGAATCTTACCCAAGATCGCTTTCTGTCCTGTTCGTTTTGTCAGAGGTGTCGGTGACATCCAAATGTCTCTTTCGTACCCGACATCACAGGTTTTCCAAATATTGGATGAAAATGTCAATTTTCACTAAAGAGGACCATTTTCCCGCACTGATATACTCTCAGCCATACCAAACAATAAAAAGTCAAACCTGAATAAACACTTGCGCCATATAATAATATATGCTCACTTCGTGACTTTCTCAGATGAGATTCCGCTCCGAGGAATCTATCAAGCCACAGCAAAACAGTAAACATTCGAAGAGCTGCTAAGGACGCTTTTCAGTGTTACCACAACTACACCTCGTATTCCTTGCATTCCTCCGTCCACTGAAACAAATTCCTTTTCACGTAATACTGCGGGAAGATGAAAGAAGATAGTTTGCGAAAGAATAGTTTTATTTATAAAGTAAGCATTTATTTCGGAGTTTTTAAATGACCTGCATTTTCTTGTAATCTTCCATCTTGTTTTACAGAATAGAATCTCGTATTATCATTTTTCACATTTAAAAATGAAAGGTTCCTGCAGGTTGCGTTTTCTTCAAAGAAAAGTTACGACAAAGCATCTAATTGCCGGTAAAAAATGAGCGCCCTTATATATATATATATATATATATATATATATATATATATATATATATATATATATATATATTTTAATTGTTGTCATGATTATCAGCGAAATTAAAAGTTTATTGTAACGAAGCAATTAAATCATAAACCACGTGAGGCCTAAAACTTATGATTGCAATTTTTTCACGGTTTCTGATTAATTATCTAATAACTTTTCTTGGCGAATGAGAATGCAAGTTGCAAGCGTGAAAACCCATTCACAAGGAAACACTTTCCGTCATCACAGTATGTTGCAAAAACAAAAGATACTTCCTTGAAGTATTGAATTTACCAGTTAATTATTGCGTTAATCCAAATGCCATATGCGTAGCAGCATTTCTTATGCCAAACATTTCTGTGCTGTGAAGCACTTCATTTGCAGCACGTTTTCTCAAAGATTTCTCTTATCCGACAAAGTTTAGAAATGGTTTTTACTTTTACGGTAAAATCCCTCTTTATTCACACCTAGTCGAATTCTTGGCATACTTCTAAGAATCTTCGAAAAATAAAATATAATTTTTTACGATTCAAAACACGAAAAATGCAAATATGTTAAATACCTGTTTATAATGTCTTGTGGTTAGTGTCTATAATTTTTATAATCTTTTTTTTTTTTTTTTTTTTTTAATTTGTTGCGTCTACACCTTGACGCAACGCGTCTCCAAGCCCCTTAAGGGGCGTTGAGCGCTTTGCACTACTCGGAGTAATCCTCCATTAATGCACGTGCTTTTACTTTTAATATTAGTTAAGTCTCGTCACGTCGCTGTCAGTCAGTGCCTTTTATCCCTTCGGCCAGGGGCTCGACGGCGGAATCTCATGTGGTTATTTACCCATACAATCAGTTTACAATTCTTTTTGCCCGGGCCAACACCGGGACTAAACCGATTTCAATTGGACCTTCACCTTCACTGATGTTAGCTGAATACCCGGTGGATCCAGTTTGTTTATTTACCACTATCTAGAGCCTTGTCCACCCCGCCCGGTTTGGTTCTCTTCCCTCGCCCGCCCCTCCTTTCTCGTTCGAATCTCCTTCCTCGACCCGCTCTCTCCGCCGCACCCCTCACTCTACCGCCGTTTTTGCCCATTTCCGGCCCCTCATGGCCGCGACTTGCGTCGCCCGCAAAGAATATCGACATAGATAGAGTTTTTATTTACCACCCCAATAAATTTGGGGGTAAAATTTTTAATCGCACCCCCTCCCCGTATTTTGTCTGTCACTGAAAAGTATTTTTTGTGAACATTTTGGAAGCAAGGGTGGTTCAAGTTTCAAGTGGTTCAATGTTCCAAGTGGTTCCAGTGGTTCAAAAGTTTTTGTGGAACACACACACTCACATAAACATTCACATTACATACATACACACATATACGCACTTTCACTTATATGAAAGGTGTCAGGGGCGGGATTTCGGATCTATTATTGGGGGGGGGGGCAAAGGTTCCCCCGCATACGATAGTTAAAAAATTCCTACACCAAATGACATATGAGTAGTTACACTTTAACATAATAATTAGATGTTTGAAAGGCTCCTTCGCCCCCTCTCCACCACCCACACCTCTCTACAGCCAGAAACGAGTTGTTTCTTGTTTTTAATTTCAATTATTTCGTCAACTTTACACTATTTTGTCTGATTGAAAAAAAAATGAAAAATAAGAAAATGTATGCTATCAGAAAGAAACATTTTTACTTTCCCGTATGCGTACGTATATTCGCAGTAATATACGTAGTATAGAGAAATTTATGTAATGCTGTGGAAAATCGATTTCGAGATTTCAACGGAAATACACGTTTTGGGGTCCCCTGAGATTTTCCCTTCAAATGTAATTTGTTCTCCATAATTAGTTCTTTCATTAAGGTCATGTACTTTTTTTGTTGAAAATGTTAGTAGTTTTCTCGCAGTATGGCGTGCGATATTTGTAATTTTTAAAAATTACAAAAAAAAAAGAATTTCTAAAAAAGGCTCCAAATTTTTACTTTCTCGTATACGTACGTACTCGTATATACGGAGTAATATATATAGTATAGAGAAAGTTATGCAATGCTGCGCGAAAAAACGGCCGATTTTTGGCACAAAAAAATTAATTGCCGGGCCCTGACAACTAAAAAGTGAATAAATCCACTGGCTAAACTAAGAAAAAAAAACATAACACGTGGAGTAGCCAGAATTCTTGATTTATGGGTCCTTGATGCCGTGAAACCAATTGAAAGTAAAACGTCCATCCGTCCGTCTGCCACTTGTCTTTCTGTCCGTCCGTCCGTCTGTGAACACTACTAGCGCCTAAACCACTCATACGATCTTTTCAAAATTGAAGAAACCCCTGTCCATCTGGCTCTTGTTGAGGTATTGAGATTTTGAAAAACATTCTTTAAAATTTGGGGGTACTTTACATCAAGCCCTAGGAACATTTTCAAAACTTAATAAAAAACTGCTTCAAATTTTTTCTTTAAATTTCTTGTAAGAATAGAGTAAAATACACTTATAAACATGGCATTGGTACAAATTTTCACGATTAACTCTGAATTTTCGAAAATTACCAAAATTTGAATTTTTTCGGAGACTTCCTACAACTACAAAATTGAAGACAGTTATTTTTCCTTCAAATGAATTTTTTTGTCCATAAATAGTTCTTTCATAATGGTCACGTAGATTATTTTGAAAATTTTAGTAGTTTTCGTGCAATAGTGCGTGCAATATTTGCGATTTTAAAAAATTACAAAAACCAGAATTTCTCATAAATGGCTCCAAATTTTTTCTTTAATTTTTTTGTATGGTTAGTGCCAAACAAACCCTATACGATAAAATAAAAGCCATGTTGCTCTATTCATTTGTTTTTTCCAAAATTACAAAAATTTGATTTTTTTACTTGTCTTCCACGTCGGTAATACTTACTTTAGAAACGATTTCTTCTCAATATTATATCTGTAAGTACATGTGATTTAAAGAATGTCAATTAAAGTTTCTCAAAAACACAATAATTTTCTGTAAAAATGAACACAAAATCCCGCATTTTCAGAAACGCTCAAAGGCCATTTTCTCAAAAATGGCTTGAAATTTTTCTTCAAACTTCTGCAAGGGCTAGTGGTAATGTCATTGTTTAATATGACGTAAAGTTCATTTTGGTGTACTCTTTTGTTTTTCAAAAATTACACAAATGTATTGATTTTCAATATTTTTCACGCCGTTAATATGCATATTTGAATGGATTTGTATACATTATTGCATTTGTGAGTGAACGTGTTTCAAGTGACTTCAAATGAAGTTTTTCGAAAACTCAGTAGATTCTTATGAAAAAGAGCTTCAAATTTCGCATTTACAGAAACGCTTAACGCCATTTTCTTAAAAACGGCTCCAAATTTTTCAAATAAAATTGCTATTTACCACGAGGTTTTAGCATTCTTTAATATTCTTAAATTAATATTTCGGTTCTACTTCTTAGAAACCGAAAAGTCGTGAAAATTTAAAAAAAAGTAATTTGGGCGACGATAGACGGCAGCAGTAAAGGAGGGGCAAGACTGTACAGTACCAGTCCACAAAAAGGAAATTAGAAAAGTTTACTACGAAAAAGTCTGTGCCATTCTGTAGCACCTCTAGTTTAATATCAGAACTCAGAAATTTAATATGCCTATTTCCAGCAATTTGTATATATTATTGCATTTGTGAATGGAAGAGCTACAAATGACTTCCAATGAAGTTTTTCGAAAACTCAAAAGATTTCTGTGAAAAAGTTTCAAATTTCGCATTTACAGCAACGCTGGAACACTATTTTCTTAAAAAAGGCTCCAAAGTTGTCAACAAAATTTTCCTTCTAGGACGAGATTTTACTCTTTTTTGATATTCTTACAGTAATATTTCGTTTCTACTATTAGGATACACAAAAATTGAGAAAATTTTGAAAACAATTATCTTTGGGCGTGGATAGTTGGCAGCTGACAAAAGGATAGGGAAAGATAGTAAAGCTCGCCCAGACCAAAGAAAACATAAAACTATGTAGAACGAGAAAGTCTGTGCTATTCCGTAGCACCACTAGTTTCGATTGCCTAGTTAAAGTTAAAAAAAGAAAAACAATTTTCACCATTTCCGCGTCTTTAAGTCACATTGACATTAAATACACTTTGGAAATGGCGGCAAGATTTCTGTGCATTTATTTTAGCGTTTATTATAAATTTGCAATGAAAATTGTTTTGTTTTCCAAAAAACAATTACATTTTTTGTTATAATATTGGAACCGACATTATGATTAAAACAACAAGATTCGTGTTTATAATAACAGAAAGGTGAAATTATTGTAATAACATTTTGTGTATCAGAAAATATTCAGTTGAGATAATAGGTTCGATTTTTTGTCAATATACTCTTGGCATCAAACAAATATCATTCATTAGTTACATTATATCATACACTATAATGGAAAAACTTACAATGCACGATATTCGTATAATATAATGAACCGTTTTACACAACATCATTCGCATATTTTTACTTTCTCACTCTTTCAAAAATTCATAGCGCAGTTTTTCGTCTCTGACACTGTATTTTCACGCTAGAACTGCCGGATCACAGAAAAGTTAGTCAGTCGGTGCCTTTTTCGAATCCGTACGTTTCACAGCGTGGCCAAATTTCTAATTTTTTAAGATCCGTTAAAGCATATCTACATGGACAACGCCTAAAGTTTTCAGTTAACCTACTACGCTTTCATAGATTACAGGAATGCTAAAAAAAACACATAATTTTTATCGCATCGTGGACCCACGAAACGTTGTTTCGCGAGAAGCACCTATTTTTCGGCATTTGAAATATTTAAGAACGCTAGGAAATTTTTAATAAAAGAAATTTATTTAACCATAATATATGTTAATTCGAGTGTTATTATTCGGGATTTTAGGCATGAAACCGTTAAATTTCCAAGTAAATAACATTTAAGAGCAATATAATTGAAAGATGATATATTAATACAGGATATTCACAGTAACACTGAACGCGCGTTTTATAGTACTGAACGAATGTTCATCAATTTATTAATGTATCGTATTAGCTCAGCTTAATAAAATTATTGTTCGTCTAACTATTTTCAAATTTCTTCTCAAAAATACAGAAAAGAATAAATCGTTTATGATACAAATTTGAAGATCCGCGAAATGAAATGTTTTTAAAAAACTTGTCCCAACATTGGAGGGGTAGTTGCCCCCCCCCTTGCCCCCCCTAAATCTCGCCTCTGAAAGATGTAGTTAACAACTAAGTTGCATAGACTAGAGCCAACATTACCGTTGTCTCTGCCGAGGCCCTGACAGGGAGGTTTCGAGTCCCGCCGGTGGCGGATTTTCGAGACGAACTGCATTCCTAGATCAAATTCAGCTGCTGTCTAGAGGAGAATTCTCGCGAATGGCTGCTCTGATTTTTAGTTTCCCGGAATTTTCCCGATCTATACCAGGCGAATGCCACAGCAGAATCTAATAAACGGGCCTCGGACCCCGCACGACCATTCCTTTTTCTTGCACTGTCTTCAGAGGCGTATCTATGGTATGGCAGACACGGCACGCGCCATAGGTGCCACTTACAAGGGACGCTATTTCGTATATACCCGCTAAAACAAATAAGAATCTTAATTTTAAGTGTACTGATAGGAGCGCAAATTAGATGCTTGCCACGGGTGCCCTGAATACCTAGATACGCCTGTCTTCTCTCCTTGCACTTCACTACCAAACATGGGATCTTAGCGCGTTGCCCTTCTGAGGGAGATATATGGAGGGGGAAATACCCCACAAGCCGACTTGATTGATGCTGGATCACCATCCAGCAGGGAAGGGACACCGACCACCACCTCCCGGCATAAAACAGTCACTACACTAACTACACTACGATCATACTCGTAGCTTTTGTCTGGCCCGGAAACATCACTCGATGTAATTATTACATCTGGGGGCTGGGTGCACGGCTAACTCGATTGCGGGTTTCGCCCTGTTTTCCATCGTTCCTAGGTCCCTGATTAGAGCGAATGCTGATACTGAGCCAATGTTTTGTAAATGTACATTTACTCACCCCCAAATGTCCCAGGCAATTAATCCAACCTAAATTTATTATTTTTAATTACAACCTTAAAAAATTCCAATGTAAGTAATTCAAGAAATCGTATTTCTCTGGAGACTAGCGACTTAATTTTTCAGACTGGTTGATAGCAATGAGTTTGGGGCCTCGGTTGTGAATGACATTTGTATCTCTGCTGAAAATTCTGGAAGAACAAAAAGGCATTTTCCGTGGATACTAGCGGCACGATCTTTCAGACTGGTTGGTAGCCTAGGGGTAGGGGCACCTGTTAGTAATTGACATTTTTATCTCTTCCGAAAATTTGCGAAACTAAAATTGCACGGTACTACTCGTTTCTTATCTCAAATAAACGCTTTGCGTTTGTAAACAAGGTCGCCCATTGATTAGGTACCTTTTGCAATGGTTTTAATGGCATCATTTCCTGCTAAATTACCGACATTCACCGTGGATATTAAGAAACGTTTCTTTAATTTACGAACGTGAAGATACTACTACGCTTGATTTGTGAGTTATAATTACAACGTTAAATAAGTAATGTTGGTGCAACATAAGAAAACACTTAGGCTTGTGTAACGATTATTTAAAATTATGGTAATTATGGGAATTCAGATCGCAGAATTCCAGAATCGTAAATTATAGGTTACGGTTCAAAAATATAACGCGGACGAGGCGCGTTTCTGAGTTACGCGCGATGGTAATATGTTGTAGCACAGTGTGTGTTGCAAGTCGCATTTGCCCCTAAATATTTGTTTGCAACAACCAACAGCAGGGGCGACGAGCGTTAAGACAATGTTCTCGGGCTCGAGTGTGTTTTGGTGTTGGGGGTTCTTGGGGTTCGATTCTCGCTAGGTATTGGAAACTCGGGTGATGCGTTCAGTGTGTGTGTGTGTGTGTGTCTGTGTGTGTGTGTGTGTGTGTGTGTGTGTGTGTGTGTGTGTGTGTGTGTGTGTGTGTGTTTGTCGCCTGCCGGAATCGAATTCTTAGACCGACAAGCTCGGTAGTTCCCGTGATTTCCACGATTACTTCCAGGCGAAATCCGTAGCATGATCGGGGGACCGCAAGCTATCTTTGTTATGTTGTTCCCAATCCCTATTCTATGAGCTGAGCGATGGGCCAATCACCCATTCTAGAATGGCTCATCTCCCACTGAACTAGAAAAGAAATATTCATCTAGGGTCGGAGATAGCCAAGGCAAAACTGTGCTGTTGGGCTTAAAGTATTGTTGAGGGCGTAACTATGTAAGGAGTTAGGTAAGTAGTATTATATCATGAATCATATAGTGCATATTCTTTCTTTCAAAGCTTGGTATATTAAATGAAGCGGATTTTCAGTATGTTTGTAACTGAAAAACAACAACGACAACAATAACGTAGTATTGCAATAAACTGATAACAAATCTATAAAAATTGGAATAATGGCTGAGACCGCTTCGAAAAATCGAAGTGTAAATACAAATTTTAATCAGTTGAGTTAATAAAAACATCTGTTTAAAGATGAGATATTGAACTAAGAACCGAAAATAATTCCTGGAAATGGAGTAGTCAAAAGAAAGGGGCGAGAGTGAACATAGACGAGACAGTTGTGGTGCACGAGTATGCAAACCTTTCGGATGCGGTTTCTCTTTTGATTCTTAATTTTGACACCTAATGCATGTAAACGTGCAGAGTGCCATCAAATGCTGTGGACAGACTTATTAAACCATTAAAATGGTGTAACCCCCAGGCACAATTAAAATGACGGACTAACTTAGTAGACACCATTATCTTAGTAAATTCTTCTCCGAATTTTTTTGTATTCGGGTTTTAAATGAATAGTAATAAAATATTCTTTAAGAAATGTCCTTGCATATTTTCTGATACTTGGAGGTTTTTGAGCTAAAGCGATATTTTTAATATGAAGTGAAAGTTGTTCTGCAGATTCAAAATGGCGTTTCCAAAATAATTTTCGAAAAATACTCTTGCGACCATTTTGAATTTTGATGAAAATTTGTATTCCAAGATCCACATGTCTCAAACGAACTTTTGCGAATTTATAGCTTTAATGGTATAATAGGTTTTGAGATGTAGCGGTTTGTTTGATACTATGCGGCTTCATTGTACGTACAAATACATTTTCGCAACTTTGATTGATAATTGCGGGCGCGGCAATTGCTAAGGTCATTAGTCCTGGAAATGTAGTGGATGTTTTTATCGTCGGAGGTGGTGGTGTTCTTTACCAGCTGGATGACAAAATCCGGCGCCGGCTTACACGTCGCCTTGCTGATGTTTTCTTCCCAAACAGGCATCTCCCATCAGCGGGGCATCGCCCCAGCCATGACGCGCTCTAAGGTCCCGACTGGTCTCTCGACTTGTGCGGTAGTGTAGTGCATGTGCGTTTGTAAGTAAGGGGTGAAATTAGGGCGAGGAAGAGGAAGGAAAGATCGCGTGCGGTCCGCGGCCCATTTGCTAGAGCACTGCTCCAACATTCACCTGATATTGATCGAAGAAACCATGGAAAACTACCGTTCAGTGCAGCCGCTCACTAGAACTCTCCTACACGCTGTGGCTGAATTCGTCCAACGCGTAGCTAGTGACGAAAATCTTCCCGCCGTCGGGACTCCTAGGAACCCGAGGACCTCCCGGTAACAGGTACTCCAGTGACATCAATTGAAGCTCTGAGCCACTTCAGCCGGTTTCGCAACTTTGAGAAACATATTTCCTTCGTTTGAAAAATGAAAACGAGAAAAATGATCAAATGAAACAGCTTAGTTATATCACATTTTTCATTTTTCGCTCTATTCAATGGAATTTTTCAGATATCAATACACAGTGGCCATATGGCAGCAAAAATGCCGGAACTGGCCGCGGGGAGTTACCTGGAGAGGGAAAATCCCCTCAAGGCAACGTGTAGGTCGACTCGGATCTCACGTTCCAGCGGGAGAGGAATACCGTCACCTCCCGGCTGTAGCATGCACCATACTCATGGCACTAAAGATCGACATCCTCGGGAATAAAGGGGGTTATGATGTGGTGGTAATGCAGATTGAGAGATGGATCTATATTGACCGAAGTGTCGTAGCAAAAGTCGGCCGGTTTGAGTTGTTGTGGAGGCGTAATTTGGTAGGGTTAGAGAGAGAGGAGCTGCAGTGAGATATGTTGAAATGAACGTAGTGAGCGAATAAAACACTTTTTCTTTGCTCTAAGAGTCTCCAATTTATACCTCAATATATCATCGGCTTCTTGATGCACTTGTTGTTGACACTCACAGTACATACGATAAGCTCGAGGATGGTACTGCCGGTGACAGCAGTGGTATCGGCGGGCTCGTGGCCTTGCTCAGCGGGCGGCGCGGCCGGGGGCGGTGCGATGTGGGGAAGTCGTCACGAGGCACGATGTCACGCGCGCTCACACGTGTCAGAGGCGCTGGGTGTGGACCAATTTCAGTGACCATGACAGAGAGGCACCGGCTTAGGTGGCTCAGGGCATCAATTGATGGCACTGCAGTGCCTATAACCGGGAGGTCCTAGCGTTCGAGTCCCCGTGGATGCTTTACAGCTAGGCCGAATTCAGCCGCTATCGGGAGGAGAATTCCAGGAGCCGGCTGCTCTGATCGGTAGTTTTCCATGGTTTCTCTGATGAAAGCTAGGTGAATACCGGAGCAAGACCTTAACAAACGGTCTAAGGACCGCGCGCGATCTTTCTTTCCTCTTCCTTGCCCTATCTTCTCCCCTTACACACACTTGCACTTACATGCCCTACACTAATACACATGCCGGGAGTCCGCTCAGGGGATAGTGTGTCCCCGCTGGGACGGTCCACCGATGGGAGATGCCTGGTTGGGGAAACCTCTTGCGAGTCGACGTGTAGGCCGGCACCGGGTCTCATCTGGCAGGGGAAGATCCCAGCCACCTCCCGCGATACGAATATTCACTACATTTACGGGACCAATGTCCTTAGCAGTTGAGCGCCTGGAATCACTAATGAAGCAAGCAGCAAGAGGCGAGCGCGTGGGCTGTCCCGGCTATTTGCCGCCTTCATCTACAATGAAGTTAATGTAAATTGTATTTCTACTGTCCATTTGTTTTTCTGTTTGCTATTTTATTTCCGTTGTATTTTTTTATATTTGTTAAAGAGGTTGACTGTTTATTCGGCGAATATGTTTAGTTACTGTAAATACATCTGATATTTTCTCCTCAAACATTTTTTTCTTCAAGGAATCGTTTCTTTAGACTCACATTTTTTATTTTTTATTAAATCTGTAAATTTACAATCTGTTGAAAACAACAACAACAAGTAAATATGCTGTCAAAATTACAGTCTTGCATGGAGAGGTTCCCAACTGGTGATCTTCCTTTATCATATTACACACTTGCAACAAGCACATGTTGACAAAACATTTGGTGTTTTTGACTTGGTTACAATATTAACAATATTGTCATTTTAAAATCTATTTGGCAAATCCAATGGTTTGAACTTTTTCAGTCTTTTTACTTCTAAACTATTGTCCAGTGAGTTTATGGCTAGTACATTATTATCGTTTTCTAGTTTGCTAACATATTTATGACTAAAATTTTTAATTTATTTCACATTTATTGAATATCATACTTTTAAACAATTGTCGAATGAAGACGCCGAAAAACTGCAATTTTCGATAATTTAAAGTAGTCAACGAAAATTGGACTAAGGTCATTTTTATCAATGTATAAGCGTCTCTGAGAAAAAATTTAAAGAAAAATTTGGAGCCATTTTTGAGACAATTTGGAAAATGTTGGGAATTCGTGTAAAGTACCCTCTAAAACCGAAATATTCGTTTGAAATTCAATTTGTCTCGATACCAGCCAGATAGATAGAGGAATATGAATGTTGGTGAAATACAACCTACGGTTGTTGTTCACAGGCGAACAGATGTATGGACAGACCAACGATCGGACGGACAGCTGTACATACGTTTTGCCGTAAACCAATTTTTTCGGTAACAGGGACCCACAAAACGGAAATTGTAACTTCACAACATGTTAGAGGAAGTAATTCACTAATAAACAAGCACTTTTTCGTCATTTAAGAATCTTCAATACGAATTTTTCTGACGAAAAATCGCAATTTTTGCCGCAGCATTTCATAGCTTTCTCTTTGCTACGTAAGTAGTGCGCGAAAAAGGAAACAGTACAGTGACTGAATCACCTCACGTCTCAATTCTTTACGAAACATGGGACGCCTGCTACCGGATTATTCCACATT
Organism: Teleogryllus occipitalis; assembly: GCA_011170035.1. NCBI lineage: Eukaryota > Metazoa > Arthropoda > Insecta > Orthoptera > Gryllidae > Teleogryllus > Teleogryllus occipitalis. Next base: position 107,269 of record BLKR01001038.1, read on the forward strand.
AGGCCTTCAAATAAACAAAGGATCTTAATAACTTTTAAAATATTTGCATTTATAGTGCGATTAATACAGTGCGATTAAAACATTAATACATTATTAAATTCGGTGAAAATATAACTATATTTCTTGACTAAAAATTTTGAGTTATATTATGTTGTTGGTGTTTATCATTCTATATACTACAATCCACAGTTTACATGCGTTAAGTAGAAAATATTTTCAGAATTTATAATTATAACTGACATGAATTTTTCGTTTCCAACGAAGAAGAACGTGGCTTTGGTAGTGGCTCCATCTCTCCGAAGAATAAGCAAATTCCCTAGCGGGAAGGGAGAAGGAAGACCTACATGAGAAAGGAAGAACTACGAGTGCAAAATCTATTGGCACATACTTTCATCGTAATCAGTATATACTTTCTCGTATTCGTTTCATCTATATTGGCCGACTGTTCAGGACAAATATAAAAAACAATTAACCCGTGCCTCTGCGAGTTTTCCCATCTCGAAAAAATATTTTCCTGGGCAGGAATTTGAATTTCAGAACATATGTTTCCTCGTCGAATACTATTCACTACTCTATCGTAACAATATTTAGATCCACATACTTCCTCGTGTGTATTTATGTATAATCGTTTTAAGTTGAAATTATTTGTATTTATTTGCCATTGAATTTTGTGCATAACCTTAGTCATATGATAGAAAATATTTATTGCAGTTGTATTGAATGCTTTGAGTTGAAATATCGACATTACATTGCTGAATGCACTTACTATTTTATTCATGTACTTGTAATTAGGATTAATTGCGGTTTCATGCGGTAACTAAATAGTTATACACATTACTGAAATACGTCGAATCAGTGCGCGCGCGCACACCCACAACGAAATTAAAAAGAAATTTTAAAAGCAATAAAATTGCCTAGCTCTTCTGTTCTCAGAAACAGTTTCATGAAAATGAATCGATAGAAGTACTTTTAAAAAAATGTTAATTAGTGTTTCATTACATTTGTAGTTTTAACTGTCGACAACATAATGAAAAACTATCATCAAAATAATGAATCATGGCCTAATGTATCACTTGAAGTCGGAAAGGCTGTGTAGTAATACACGACATTTCAGCACTGGAGATGCCTTAACCCCTCAGAAACATTTTTTAAAAAATTCTTCCACAACGTTCTGGAAAGATATGTCTAGATATAGAGGCAATCAATTCATCTTGTCGAGAGCAATCGAATGTGATCACATCAATAGATGGCTTTAAATCTCCCCCAAAAACGTTTTAGGCGCCACGTCATTTTTTTTGGTAATTTATCACAAATTTAGGTTTAAGTATCTTCAATATGATGCATCAACTCGTAACGATTCATGTATAAATTCCTGACAGTGTAGTATAGAGAGAGGCGTTTCACAGATGTACTCGTAGGTGAATTGAAACCTTCAAAAATATGTATTTTTTTCGAATTCTTTTAGAATATCTTGGAGAGAACAGACTAAAAATTGTGCCAATCGATTTGTGTTGTCGAGATCAATCTAATGAGCTACTGATCACATTTGTAGGTGCCTTTAGTTTCCCTAACGGCGTTTCAGTTGCTTTAAAAACAAATACATTTTTAGAGAAATTTCTTTGAATTTTCTGTTTGGGCCCGAAAACGAAACCAGTTCCCCACCAGGAGACCAAGTCACCTTATTTGCCACGGTTGGTGAATTGGAAGGTGTCTAACCGTGAATGACGGACGGACGGCTGCAGGTTACTCGACAACTAAGAAGAACAACAAGGATTTCGACCTAATCGATCAACAGAGATATAGATTCTAATACACAGAGGCGTAGCTCAAGGGGCAAGAAGACTAATGACCCCCATAAATTAAATATAAAAATATATATTACTCAATAGTTAATACATTATTTAATAAAAATTCAAATATATTTGCCCATGATACTTCTTCTTCTATGTAGGCGGGACCTGTTATTCTTCACACATCACCTTCGGGATGAATCGAGAGATGTCGATGCCCAGTTTTCGATCCATCTTTTCTTCGGTCTTCCTGGATCTCTCTTACCTAAGGGTCGTAAATCTCTTGCCAGTCTGATCAGTCTACTATTATCTGCCCTCTAAACGTGTTTATCCCAGCGTTTTCTACTTCTTCTTACGAATTTAACGATGTCCGTCACGCAACACTCATTCCTTATATCTTTACTATTTATTCTATCCCATTTTGTTTTTCCAGTTCTAGCTCTTAAAGTAGTCATCTCTAAAGTCCTTAGTAGATTTTTAGTTCTTCCAGTATCGGCCCGCGGCTCTGCTCCATAAGTCATATGGTTTATATATTTTTACTTTACTTTCTCTATTAAGATATTTAATTAATTGCTGTTTAGCTTCATTATAAGTGCCCCTCGTATTTGCAATGTCCACCCCTAAATATGTGGTTTAATAATTCAACAAGTGTTGGATTATTTTATTATTAATTTACCCTTAAATTTACCATTAATTTGCACCTTATTGGATCCTTTGAACTTACCATTGATTTTGTGTTTTCAGTTGATATAATCATGTGGTGTTGTTCTGCGGTTTTCGATAGCGTATGGCGTATGAAGTCTTTGTAAATCGTCTTCTGAATTTGCCAAAGTACTACATCATCTGCGTAGCATAGTATTGGAATTCTTTTACTTCCCATTTCATATCCTGTCATTTTTGAGTTGTATTTAATAAAGTAATGCCTCTATAGTTCTTTGGATTATTATTCGCTCCTTTTTTAAAGATAGGTACGTTCGTGCTGGTTTTCCATTCTGAAGGTATTCTGCCTCTCTTGATAATGATATTAAATAATATAGTTAGCTGATCTTCTAAATTCTTGCCTCCATATTTCAATAATTAATCCCTAATTCCATCACTACTGCGTGCTTTCCTGTTTTTCAGAGTTTTTACTGTCTTTTGTGATTTGTCTCTTTCGTGATTTCTATTTTCTCTAAATTGAGATCTTCCATATAGGTTTCAGGATTGTATTCAATATCTTTATATAAGTTTGCGAAGTATTCTTTCCATGCTTAACTATCAATAACACTAATCTTTACGGCGTCTGTGATTTCTACTTTTCGGTTTCTCAGCATTCACCAATCTTTTCTTTGTGAACCATATAGATCTCTCCCTAAATCCTTGGTAAATCTTTCCCAATACGATTCCTTCAGCTGTCTAATTTTCAGATTTGCTGTATTTCGTTCTCGTTTGTATAGCATTTTATCATCTAGACTTTGAGATGATTTATATCGTGAGATGATTTATATCGTAGGAATGCGTCCTTTTTTTCTTCACTATTTCTTTCACTTCCTCAGTGAACCATGGAGTTTCATATTTACGAGATGGATTGACTACATCTCTTTTTTTCCCAACTGATTCTTCTGGTGCTCTAATGATGTTGCCTTTTATTTTTTCCCACACGCTATCAGTACTATCCTCAACCATTAATGGTACTACTAATTACAACGTCTAGTAAATCTGAGTGTAGTTGTTTTGTGCTTTCATTTTGAATTGATTCTATGTTAATTTTTTCCAAATAATTGAGATTTGACATTTCTTTATAATACATTAAAATCTGTATGTAATTATAAATACCTGAAATATAATTTTTTCATAAATCAATAAATTTTTTATATATTTCTAATTATAAAATTTTCTAATTGGTGTCATTCCAAAAATGGTGTCACCCGGGGCTGACCGCCGTCCCCTGCCCCCGCCTAAGTACGCCTAAATACGTGGTGGATCACTTAAGGCGTTCCCTCTGAACATCTCCTGAACCGTTGCAGATATTGAAATGCGATTTTAATTAAAACGAACGTTTATGAGGGGCACATAAATTGATGTATAATATTAAACTACAACTCTTAGAATAAGATATACTGACATAAATTTATTTTTTTAAATTGATTTATTTAGCCCATGATAACGAGCGTGAAAAGACGAGTTCATACATATGCATATTATTCAATGTCACTCCGACCGTAAATATTCTACCATTGCCGAGGGAAAGTACGATTCAAAATCATTATTATTATTATTATTATTATTATTATTATTATTATTATTATTATTATTATTATTATTATTATTATTATTATTATTATTATTATTATTATTACTGTTTTCACTTTCATTCATCCTTCAACTATTTATCGTTAAAATGGTTATGATTTGGGATGTGATTCTAGTACTCAAGACAACGTGCGCAGATAACCTTCACCCACATACGTCATACACAGTTTCTGTTTTTCACCAAATAAATCAAATAAATCATTGTTTGGTTGCGTTGGCCCTGCGGGTGAGAAAAAGTTCTAAGCCAAATACGGCGCAGGGAGAACACGAAAATGCGTTCCAAGCTCTCCAAGATCCTTTGCAGCTTCCAGACAATGTATTCGTCCTTATTTTAAGACCTCATAGAGTTAGGAAAAAAGTATAAACAATAAAGTTAATAGTTAAGTTAATCGTTATTCATTTATTTGAAGTACGCGAATAATAACTAAAACCATTAGTTTTCATTTGATCTTCGTTAGAGTAAAGTCGCCTCTGGTCGAGAGAAAAACAAAAAGTTCTCGTGAGTTAAAACTTTTTACATTCAATTATGGTGCAGTTTCTAGAAGAAAATCACCAACATACTGCTTTAATTTGTTTTTATTAAGGTAACTTACATAAAAGAGATGATTGACCAAGAGGTGTATGTGTAAGTGAAACTTAAAAACAATTTTTAAACTGTATATGTAAGTTGTAGTCTTTTTCCTTCGAAACTTGTTTTTGACATTCTTGGTTAATCTCAGGCCTATCTCGTGTTAACTTTCAACGGTAGTCGGCGAGCAAGTCCTTGTCCCATCTTCCTTGATATTTGCACTCCATATCTTATCAAAGATTGGTGGAACATTTTTCTCTGTTGTTCGCTGATTGATCCCAATTTTTTGGGGGAAAACAGTCCACATGTGAGTGAAGGAAATATGTTTTAGGAGTGTGAAGGAAAAATATTATTAATATATATTTATGGTAGATGACTTAAATAAACAATGCCGCGGTGAAAAGAACTCTTGCAGTGCGCGGATCCAGGTTATAATCCCGGCATAGGCTGGGATTTTTACCTGCTGATTTCCATTCAGGCCGGTTCTGAGGTCGACTCAGTCTCCTTTCCAAGTGAGTACCCGGGATACTCTATCGTGGGGGTAAAGTTGGCCGGAGCGTTGTGCTCGTCACACAACCTCCTCCTTGTGCGGACTGCGACGAATAGGTGGATCCCTACCTTCACCTTCCCTGTAGGCCACATTGGCCTGTGTGCTTGCACAGGGATACCTTTACATTTTTATAATAAATCATGAAAATAATTGTTATTTTTATTGTTAATTATTAATTATTTCTGACACATTTGAAATTCCATCTAGGAATTGTAAATTCCCTGTTACAGCAGCGGCACAAATTCGCTTTCGTGGCAGGCGTCTTGTCTCGGCGATTGCGATCAAGACAGCAGGAAAGGGATGACAAGAAGAGGTGACTGGGAGGGAAACGTTGAATTTCACCCATGATAGTGGCGGGATATGGGTTCTAAAGCTTCTAATTTTCTCAAAAATATTGTTATGAAACATGACGTATTATGCATCAACTCTTCACGCTCGTTATGATGTACAATATTATTGTACATCATATTTGTTCCTCGCATTAATTTGTTTTACTGAACATCGTATCTCAGTGACTGCAAAGGGTGAAAATATATTAGATTAGGCAACCGGGTATGCACAGCTGTTAGGCAGGAAAATTAAATTTCTTCATTGCGTCATAACGTAGCCCGCCGAACACCTGTGCATACGGGTTTGCCTAAAAATCAAGGGCAAAGACCATAGTATGTACAAATGCATCTACTTCTTAACATGCAGTTTCCCATTCTGCGTTCATTGGAAACAAATTATTTTTAACCCTTCTACATGCCATAGAAGACTGTAACATTTATTCTGGGTTGGGAGATGGCCGCGCCTCTAGAATAGTGCTTTCAAATAGTGTCCTTGTATTATTTCAAATATTCTGATCTATAATTGAATGATATCAGAATAATCTGATTCTCTTTTATCTACAAGTACTATTATATCAGAAGGGATAGAAAACTTTCAAAACCCATCAAGAACTTAATATAATTATAATTAATTATAATACTCATTTTCCTTAAGGGAGCCGAGTTGTCTTGGAGAAGACAAATATGTTTTCAACTGATGTTCAAACGCTTGCTCAATATGTTAACATTTAAGTCACTCCGGTTCAACCAGCTTCTCATCCAACTACTTCAATATCATCTTTCCAAGAGGGGCTGCGAGCGCCAGGAGGAGGTAGCTTGTAATCCAAGCCAGAAAGATGGCGACTTGATTGAGGAAGTGGCTAGAGATTGCGCCTGGAGTGAAGTATATACTGCTTACGTTATAGTGGTTGATTTTGTTTAGTCTTTAGAGAGTGGTAGGCTGAGCTGCAATTAGGAACTTACATTTGGTACGAAGACTATGAAGCAAACTAAGATACATTTCTACGATATGACTGTTGAATTCGCTTTTAATGGTATAAGTTGACCTGGATTATTGTAAACTAATGCTTAATAAACTGTTGTTTACATTGATGTACCCGTTATTCAATATACTCGAACTTCACCTAGCCTAACTCATACATACTAAGCTGAATACAGACGGCAGCGTGCGTGTTTGGCAAGAATTGATAAGAATGTATTCGTTCCCGGTCATAAAAATTATTGGCAAAAGCAAATTAGGAATAGTTTTTGGCAATTATTCCTTAGTCAGTTCAAACAGTTATTTGAGTAACATTTTCCCCACTGAGCTCAAGAAAACGTTCACAGACTGTGAAATAACAACGAGAAATTGATCGCAATGAAGGTCATTGATCCAGAAGCAGAGGCAGAATTATTTTGTTCATGTAGTTATACGCCGGAAAACCTGAAGCCATAATGTGTACCATACTCTAATTATTAATATAATTACAATAAAATTAAATGAAAAAGAAAATAAGATACAGATAGAAAGAAAAACACGTGTTCAGTGTAAACGTTTCATGTGTCGCCATATCCAAGTTTTGTCTGCAGAAGACCTTGCGGCTCCTAATACTGAGAACCTTCACAAAGAGCGTTGAAACCAGAGGGCCTGACACTCTATGTATTGTTTTTCTCTATCTCATTGCCTAATAAAAATCACTGTAAATGGTTCTCATTGTCCCCTTGAATTTGAAATGTTGTCAATTATGATTCCTGCGATGCGCGAAACTACCCGATAACAGAAAAAAGAGAAAATTAAGCATTTCACAGAAAACTAATACTTGGATAACCCGAAGATCTAGAACATCTTGTAAAACCAAACGTACTCCTTACTTTATTTTTAAACATCACCAAAGCACCACCGGGAGCGGTAGCTCAGTGCATCAACTGATGTCACTGCAGCGCCTCTGACCGGGAGGTCCTAGGTTCGAGTCCTGACGGCGGCAGGATTTTCAACACTAGCTTTTCAGCTAGGTCGAATTCAATCGCTGTCTGGAGGAGAATTCTAGCGGGCGGCTGCTCTGATCGGTAGTTTTCCGTGGTTTCTCCGATCAACACCAGGCGAATGCCGGAGCAGTACCCTAACAAACGGCCACGGACCGCGCGCGATCTGTCCCTCCTCTTCCTTGTCCTATCCTCTCCCCTTACACTAATATGCACTACACTACCACATATTCCGGGAGACCGGTCGGAAGCTTAGAACCTGTCCCGGCTGGGGCGGTGCCCCGCTGGTGGGAGAGTCCTGGTTAGGGGGAAACCCCACTTGCCGACGGTAGGTCGGCGCCGGATCTCGCTATCCAGCGGGGGAAGATCACCGCCATCTCCAGAGAGAGAGAAAAACATGCACTACACTAACGGGACTAATGGCCCGGAAACACGAAAAAATCAATCAATCAAAAAAAACAAATTTCCACGTCTACTTTATAACGAATCAACCCAGGACTGGGTGGTCACACAAAATCGGGGAATCACTGATCGTGATATAGATAAAATAATGAAGGGACTTCCTCAACTCGGACATTGACGAAGACATTTGGGATTCCGCTTAGAAGACGTGACAAATGGGAAGCGGAACGACTCCGACTGACGCAACACTCAGGGACGCTCAAGAACAGTTAATCGGATTCGCCTTGATCAAAGGGACGAATCACGACTTCACGAGAGGCAGACCAAGACCGACGAGACTGAACACTTGACGAGGGGGACGAGCCCGGAAAGTCGGATAGACAGAAGCTGAAGGGGAATGAGAGGAGATGGTGGTGTGTGAAAGGGAAGCTCATGAAGTGTGAGCGGGAACAGTCATATGTGACGGTAATTTGGGAGATATTCAGGAGTCTAAAACCACAAAATTCAACATTATACGTTTTCCAAACCATTGAAACCCAGTGAATAATCAGCAAACTAACAAATATATATTCGATTGGTTTAGATGAATTTCTGGATTATTTATTAAAAAACTTGTGCACCTATCTTTTCAATGTTTCTTTATACACATGAATATTTCCAGATATTTTCAAACCAAAAGTTAGCCACCTTTTTACTCTATTAAAATTTCAAAATTACCGACCAATATTATTATTATTACAAAATTACCGGCCCCTATTATCAGTTTACAAAAAAATTTTATGACATTTCTACATGCGAATGGAAAATTTTCTAATGAAAACGAAACGTTTTCAGACTCTTAACTTGGATTTAGAAAATCAAAATCTACGGAAACGACCAGTATTTTTTTCCTTTTTATAGATGTTGCTTCATCAATGGCACAAAATTAAGCACCTATTGAAATATATTTAGATCTTTCAACAGCTTTTGACGTCATTGACAAATGCATTTTACTTTCGAAATTACCTTTTAATGGAAATAGTGGTATTGTCCTAGATTGGAGATCTCCTACCTTAATATTGTTCACAAAGAGTAGAAACACTGTACTGGCACGAAAAAACCTTATTTACACATCATTGCGTTTATTTGCTAATCGAGCAAGGATTCCCACAGGTTTCAATCAGAAGCTATATCGTATTTCTTTTGTACGTAAAACGTTCGTACGCTCATTAGAAATGGAAGAACGATTGTGTCAGTTTATGACACGAATGTTCTTTGCAAAAAAAGGCACAATAAATATTACTATTGCAGGCGTTTTAAATTGGTTTCAACAAATTAATAGTGAACGAAGAAAAAAAAGTATCAATCCCTTTTGTCTTTCCCACCCCTTGCGAAGGTACTTCGTAAGAAGAGAAAGGGTATAGCCGAATAAGGCGGTGCAAAGTGCCCCCAAACCAAATCAATAATAGCGATGCTCATATGAAAGACAATACAAAATAACGTAGATTCACAAACAATCAGCCTCCTAGGGCAATCTGTTGCAGAGATACGAAAAACGTGTTTTGCATATTTTATTTTTTTCTCAGAATTTATACCGTGTACCAGGCTGAAAAAAAATTAAAGACACGGGGAAAACAGTTTAATTTGAAGGGAATTTTGTCAACGAATTTTGACACCAAATTCATATAAAAATAAATAAATTTTTGAAATTAATATTTAATTTTTAAAATTAAAACCAATTTTTCAGTTTAAAATTCAAATAGTATATGGCTTAGTAGTGTAGGGATCACAGAATATTGAAAACGTGCATAATATTAACTTTTCCCCATAGCACGTCATACACAGTTTTTAACTGTTTTTGACGTAAATAAATCAAAACAATACACAAAATTTCTGTTTTTTCAACATTTCTATTTAAAAATACCTGTTTAAAAATTTTCGCCAAGTAATTAGCATGTACCAAATATGTGTTTAAATGATCGCAGCTATGTGGGAGCAGCATCCGAGGGTGGCACTTCCGTTCGCACGTTCACAATATCGTTTCCCTCCCGATATTCCCATGGTGGAAAGAGATGGGTGGGCTCCTCCGGTGCACCGATTTTTGCTCGTTCTGCACAGCACCAGTTTCCGTCACGAACCATGTGACCACTTCATTTGAAAAGCGAGACCAGACGTGGGTCGCCATGTTTCATGGAGTGCAAGAAGTGTTGAGAAACATTTTTTATGAGGCATAAATGGACAATTTTCAACGGTGACCGACCAAAAATAACAGGATGAAAGCAATAAAAGATGTAATAAATAAAAAAGTGCTTAACTGTTTCTGTTTCAATGACTTGTAACTGTGATAATTTTGACATTTAAAATTCACGCTAATGTTACGACGCACACTGCTGCCTGAAGTTCATTGGCTGAAGTCGGATGCGCGAGAGGCCACCCATCTCTTTCCACCATGCTTTCCACCAAGGATATTCCGATTGTTTGATACATAATCGATGTAACACCTATACGATTTCGAGTTCATATGTCGTGTTTAAATCTGTGTTTAAATATCGCTTAAACAGTTTTTTCCTATCACAGTTAGGCACGAATTTCAAATGTTTACGCTGAAAAAATTTGTTATAATTTTTTTTTCACTACTGTCTACATTGCTTAAAAAACTGAAAAATGTATATGTTATAGAACAAGACCCACTTTAGGGGAACAAATTGAGACAATACTTCAACGTTATCACGTCGAAAATTAATTTCCAATTTTTTTCTATATAAATTTGGCGTCAAAATTAATTGACAAAAATACCTTCAAATTAAACTATGTTTCCCCGTGTCTGCAAGTTTTTTCAGCTTGATATACGCGATAGATGCTGAGAAAAAATTAAACATGCAAAATACGTTTCTCGTACCTCTGCAACAGATTGACCTAGGAGGCTGATTTTTTGTGAATCTACGTTATTTTGAATTCTCTTTCATATGAGAATTGCGATTATACATTTGGTTTGGGGGCATTTTTTGCCACATTATTCGGCTATACCCTTTATGTAATCGTGCGCCGGAAAATGGCGAATTTTTGCATTTCAATCCGGCAGTTCCATGCGCCATTGACAATAAACAATATGTAATTGGTTGATGTGAAGGTAAAATAATTTCTGAGCCTCTCTGTTGATGAAAATTCACATAACCACTATATCCAATTGAACACTCAAGTAAGTTCATTATGTTACGCAATCAGAAATTTTACTTTCTCTTATACATACGTATATACGGCGTAATATACGTAGTATAGAGAAAGTTAGTAACGCAGCGGAAAATCTGTTTCAACGGGAATACAGGTTTGAGGACCCCTGATAACCAAAAAGAGTTTTTTTCAAAACGTCCGTCCATTTGTGAACACTACTAGCGCTAAACCACGCGTACGATCTTTTCCAAATTGAAGAAACCTCTGTCCATCTGGCTCTAGTTGAAGCTTTGAAATTTTGAAAAATATTCTTTAAAATTTAAAGTGCTTCAGATGAAGACCCCTGACAGTTTCAAAAATGTCTCAAAATGGTTCCAAAATTTTTCTTTAAATTTCTTGTAAGAAATTAGTAAAATACACTTATAAAGAGGGCATAGGTCTAATTTTCACGGTCAACTATGAATTTTCGAAAGTTGCAGAAGAATGAAATTTTTCCGGGGTCTTCCTTCAACTACAAAATTGAAGAATCGATAGAGTTCATGTAGATTTTTTTTGAATATTTTAGTAGTTTTAGTGCAATAGTGCGTGAAATATCTGCAATTTTAAAAACAATCAAAATCAAGATTTTCTCAAAAACGGCTCCACATTTTTTCTTTAAATTTTTGGTAGGGTTAGAGCCAAATGAACCCTATACGATGCCATAAACGCCATATTGCTCTATTCTTTTGTTTTGTTTTGTCAAAAATTTCAAAAATGTATTTTTTTTACTTGTCTCTCAGGTCGGTAACACTTACATTAGAGGCAATTTCTTCACATTATTATATTTATGAGTACATGTGATTTAAACAATGTTAAACAATGTTAAACAAAGTTTCACGAAAGCTCAACAGTTTTTTGTGAAAATGAGCTCAAAATTCCGCATTTCAAAAACGCTCGAACGCAATTTTCTCAAAAATGGCTCCAAATTATTTTCCTCAAATTTTTCCAGTGGATAGTGGTAATTGCACTGTTTTATATGAAGTAAAGTTCATTTTAGTGTATTCTTTTATTTTTTTTAAAATTACACAAATGTAATTTTTTCAATATCTCTCACGCCGTTAATTTGCGCATTTCAATGTATTTATATACATTATTGCATTTGTTAGTGGAAGTTCTTCAAATTATTTCAAATGAAGTTTTTCGAAAACTCAATAGATGCCTGTGAAATATAGCTTCAAATTTTACGGTAATACAGTTACAGTAATGCTGAATCGCCATTTTCTTAAAAACGGCTTCAAATTTTTCAATGAAAATTTCTATATAGGACGAGATTTTACTCTTCTTTAATATTCTTGAAGTAATATTTCTATTGTACTATTAGGAAAGCAAAAGTTGTGAAAATGTCAAAAATGTACTTTAGGCGACGATAGATGGCAGCTGGCCAGAGAATGGACGTTTCTTTACAACACATTGCCAGATGACAATAAACAATTGAAATCGGTACACAAATTTAAGTTAAAGAAAAATATTTTCTGTAATCACCATAACTGTTTCTATACAATTAGAGACTTTACTAGCCATCAAAAAGAAAAGTAATATTAATTTTAACAATGCCATACAATACATTTGCCTACATTTTTATTGCATAAAATTATTTTTTAAAAACTAATATGCCAAAACCAGTAATGTACTTCAGCTTCTAGTTCAATGACCCCCCCCCCCCCAACTCGATCAGGTTTTCGTTCAGTGTCCCTGATCCATTGCGCAAATGCTGAGGTGACCCCCTTGTTTTGTTTCTGGACAGAAATGTAGATTTTCTATCCGGATGTTTTGTTGAGTTCGCATTTGTTAGTTGTAGTAGGAACTGAACTGGAAGTACAGATATTGTACAGTATACATTGTTAGTAATGCAAAAAAATTAAATCTGTTGTTCGTTTATGGATGCAAATAAATTTTCCGTAGCTCGGGAGCCAAAATGTCTAGTTTTCAAATGTTATTAATCCCGCATTTTTAGTACTTTTATTCATCATTCAACTATATATGATTAAAAGGTGGGAAAGATATTCCGGAACTCAAGAAAACGTGAACAGATTATACTTCACTCCCATACCTCACATAGTTTATACTGTTCTTTGACAAAACAAATTTTAAACAATGAAACAACTCGAACACGCACAACAACGACGGACATCTGAGGCAGTCGATCTCGATAAGCGGCGCCCAGACTCTCAGTCGCCCCAAGCTGCTGTTGGTGGGCGCCGCTCGGATGGGCCTTCCAGAAGACAGTCCCCGACATTCGCGACGGCGACCAGGCGCGGAGGTCATTGCATCAAAGCGCCGATTGACGAGCGCTGCGGCAGCTGTTAGGCGTGTCCATTCAGTGGCCTTCTCTTCAATTTCGTTATTGATGCGGCCTTGAAAGTCGTCCAGACGGCGCTGCTTCCGGCTGCGCCACACGTTGGCATTGCTGGTCTGACACAATTTCATTAAATCGAGCAACAATATATTCTTTATTGTCATACCAGTGTCGAAGCCATGTCACCGCACATGGAAATATGTGTATGAATTTGATGGAGGAGTTGATTAGAAAGATATGGTATGAATGATAATAGAAGAATAATGGAACGAATGGAAGGGGGAACGAAATGACATGAGAAAACTTGTCGCGAACGTACCTTGTCCTTCCCAAATCCACAGGAATCGTCCGGGATTGGAAACTCTCAGCGAGGTGGAACCAATGATGTATATGATTGGGTGGAACCCGAGCGATCGGTCCGCTACACGCGTCGCCCCCTATCAAGATAAATGAGTATCGGGGCATGCACAATAGAACAAAAGGTTCTTGAAGCATTGCTTCATCAATCCGTTTCGTCCAATCGGTCAGAAACAAAGTTTCTGTATGATAAAGCAAAACAGTACCTTACCGTATTAATTAAGATCTGAGGATGAAAATATACGGTTGAGGATGAATTGGGTGTTTTCGTATTGTAAAGAAGATTCTTAGGGAAATTATACAATTCTTCGTAGAAATTTGTGATCTTCGTACGATACACAAAATGGCACCATTTTAGGACCTACCACTATGTTTGCTTAATTGCTTTAATTTATGTTACATGGGTAAAATATTATTAAAAAACATTTCAGTTTCATTCGTATTATGCATTTCATCTGTATGTCTTAGTTATTCATATGCTAATTGGTTCGTTCAGTTTCAATATAGTAGAGCCACTGATGATGGGACGAAGTCCAGAATTACGTGTATGGCTGAATTTTCTGTAAATTAAGTTCATATTGTCTACTACTTGTGGTTGATACCTCTGCTATCCTGAATTTATAATTTGTGAATTCATTGCTCAAAAATCCAATCAAGTGTCGCTGAAAAAATGTTCACTATATCAGATATCAGTCTGAAACAGGTGTCATTGAATAGTTTCTTTGAAGAGGGTGGACTGAAGGATTCTTCAGGATGAAGCAGTGTTACCTGAATATTGTTACGATGAAATGTTCAAAATGTTGTAAAAATCACCCAAATTGGCTGAGAAATTTTACATTATGGAAGATATTTTACTTTATTCGAGCGAGATGAATAAACTGAACCAATAATTCTCGATGTCATTAAGGGGTGCGAATTTATAAGTACTCTTGTCACAAAAGATATGCGTTCAAATATGCTAAAAAATCTTAGGAAAACGTGCATTCAAAATTTAAAAAAATATACACCGACTAAAGTGCATCATTTATATGACATCACTTCTGTCATATTAAGCTAGGATATAATATTAAGGATTAATAGGATTAAGCTATGTTATAAGACACACTCAATCACACACATACACTGCATTCCCTTAATATTACAACAAATTACCATATGCTTTTCAAATTTTCTGGCACAATTAACGTTCCAATCAACATAAAGATCATGGAAGACATCAAGATGATTGTCAATATACCTGAAAACTGTGAAGTTTTTTATGTTGAACTATTTTATTGACCAACTAGTGCACATGATCCAATGGTTGAAAATAATCTATTTGAGAGCTTTATAATTTTTTATTTCTATTATATAATAATATTGCAGCCATCACTTCATCTCTCTCTCTCTCTTTCTCTCTCTCTCTCTCTCTCTCTCTATATATATATATATATATATATATATATATATATATATATATATATATAAAGACAGAAGTGCGTTGTCTTGCAGCTTGGTAATCTCTGAATTCACTGAACCAATGCCGATGAAACTTTTGTACTAGCATCCTTTAAAGGCCTGGAGTACTACAGGCTATGATTTACAAACATAAACAGTAATATATATTCAGAATAATTACTTTTCTGTACATTTTTCGCCTAGCTTTACATCACAGATTCAAGAGTGCATCAATGCCAGTAGTTTAGCTGCGCGCCACCAGAGGATGACGTCTGAGATCTACTACTGATTTCATCAATGTCCAGAATTATTACGAAATTCATTGGGGTTTGAATAAGGTTACGTGTATTAATGTGTGTGTATATATATATATATATATATATATATATATATATATATATATATATATATATATGTATATATATATATATATATATATATATATATATATATATATATATATATATATATATATACATATAAGGGTATGTCCCTGAGTGAACATTTGAAAGAATGCCGTAACTGAAGTGGTAAAGAATGTCAATGTTCAGGCATTGCTCTTTGTCCGTGTTATATACAAAGTGGCAAGAAATCATTGTGAGTTTGAAAGTGTTTAATAATTGAGGTAGGTTGAGAGAATAAAAAGTACAATAATATATAGCACAGACTATACAGTAATATACAATGTACAATATATAGATATCGTTTACAATCTAAACAATGTCTTCTTTTACAGAACTTTGTGATAACTGAATTGTTTGACGAAACGAGTGTCACAATTGTCAAAACAGATTACAAATGCCAAGAGATGGGCAGTCTACTAAAATTTTGAATCGGCTACTCAGAGGGAGGATCGACTTGCTGAAGTACTCACTCGCCCCATTGAAATAATACTGCAAGAAGGGGAGAAATGTGAATAATTCTCTAAGGAGTCGGGCAGCTGTTCATTAGGACTCTCAATTTGACTATTTACACAATTCTTAGGTTCAAAATGGTAAAATGGAAAATGTTTATATGTTCTCAGTCCATCCAGTAAAAGTTTTTCTTCAATATGCGAAGGAAGTTTGAACAGTGGTGTGTAATTTATGATCGTAATTCAGTGATTGTAATCAGATGATTGTAATGAATGATCATTTACAAATTAAGACTAATCTGTAAAGTTGTTTTGCATATCAATTGCTCCCAATGAATGAGTTCATTCATATTTTTCTAAAAAATATTAGCAAAAATGAATTTGTCTAAAAATATTGTTGTCTAAGCAAATAATATCTGGGAGTCTTTGGTTTCTATTATTCATATTTCAGGATCCATAATCTTTATCACTTGAGATAAAAATAATGATATTGTTTTGTTATGTGGCTGAGTGCATTGTCAATTTATTATTTACACATAATGTCAAGTTGGTGGATCATTAGTAGTATCAGTCGTATGATGAATTGATTTACCTGAACAAATAAGTTATATACTACACATTACTAGCACATAGGACATTAAACATATATATTTTTTCATCTTCAGAATTATAAAAACTGGTAATTATGTTTCAGAATAGATACAAGTATTTTCATTTATTTTTATGATTATGATTCATCAATTACGTTATGACATCTATAACTATTACTCCGGATCTACCTACTACCGTACCCGTGCATGAACTTTCGCATGTTATACACAGCTTAAGACAGTAAGTCCCTTCAAGATCACGAGTTGACAGATCAATTTCAAAACTTTCTTTATGAATACAATAGAAGAAAAAATATAAAAATAGGATAAGATTTACAACGTGACAATTTATTGATAGCGTTGGAATATTATATAAAACTCCACAAAAATTATACATGTGAGTCTACAAGTATTTTATTTTATAGTTTAGATTTATTTTTGTTTTTAGTTATAAAGTGAATGTTTAGAAGCTGGAACTTCAAATAAGAAAAATGTAATTATTTGTGGAAAAGTGAACGTGGTAATCCGGAAATTTCCAAATGGGGGTCAAGAGAAGACAGCTATCGTGGCGTGGCCGGGCAGAGCATGGCAGGGAGTAGGGCGGAGAAGGGATACAATGGAAGGACATAAAAACTAGTTCAGTATGGTGGCAAAGTGAAAAATTACTTTTTCAAATACGAAGAACTATCTAATATTGTTAAGGCTCAGTACGAAATAATAATCCATCTTTTAAGTGTCATTTTGATTGATTGATTCATTGATTAGTGATTCCGAGTGCGTCAACAGCGTAAGTCATTAGTCCCGTAGGTGTAGTGTATATTTTTTGCGGGAGGTGGCGGTGAACTTCCCCCCTGAATGGAAAGATCCGGCGCCGACCTTCCCGTCGGCTTGCGAGGTTTACCTCAACCAAGTATCTCCCACCAACGGGGCACTGCCTCAGCCAGGACAAGCCTCAAGCTCCTGATTGGTCTCACGGAATGTGTGGTAATGTAGTACATGTAAGTATAAGTGTTTGTAAGTAATGGGTGAGGATAGGACAAGGAAGAGGAGAAAAGATACGCGGTCCGTGTCCTGTTTGTTAGGTACTGCTCCGGCATTCGTCTGGGAACGATCGGCGAAATCACAGAAAACTACCAAGCAGGCGGCCTCTATAATTCAGACAGCGACTTAATTCGATCTAGATCTCTTGCTAGTGTCGAAAATCCTGCCATTATCGGGACTCGATCTCAAGGTCCTAGGACATCAAGGTCAGAGGCACTGCAGTGACATCAATTGATGCCTTGAGCCTGAAGTTTCGTTATTCAAGGTGACCCGTTCAGTTCGATTCGCCGTTCACTACGGCCATGGTGACATTCAAACAAATATTGCATCGGAAACGCAATGCGTTTCAATATAGATGTTGCGAGTTTTTACGGCTGACGTCGGTTCTCGCTTCTCAGTTTCCACCTCTTCCGATCTTCCCTGTCTCCATCCTTGAGGCATCTTGCCTTCATTTCTTCTTGGATGTCCTTTCTCCAACTTCTTGCTGGTCTTCCACGCTTCTTCCGCTCTGGAGGTGTCCATGCCCAGATCTTCTTAGGCCACCTATTGCTTCCCATACGTTGGAGATATCATTAGCAATTCAATCGTTTTGTTTCAATTGAATCCATGATGCTGCTCTCTACGTTCATCATATGCTTTATTGTTTCATTTCTAATACGAGACAACCTGGACATCCGGCAGTACCTTTTTCTGTAGTTCATTTCAAGGGTCATCAACCTACATGTATTCCTTTTGTTCAATGTATAAAATAAAATATTTTTTTGTATTATAAAAATTATAATAATACAAGAAATTGCCATAAAACTGTTTATATTATTGCGTAAATTATTTTTATATTATTGTGTATAATACCTCATGTACACTGTTTTATCTAATAATACTTCCTTTTTCCTAATTGTAGATGTCCGCCAAGCTGTTAAAAATACGCACAAGCAAATTTTGAACATTTATTAATTTTTAAAAAATTTAGAATTTTTGTGTTCTTTGGGGGATCTCAATATGCTGTTGTAGAACTATGAAATTTTGCAATGTTTCCTCCGAATCTAAAAGGCATCTTATTACTGTTATTAGAAGTCCCAAATCGAAAAAAAAATCTTGCCACACTTCGTTCCACCCTAATGTTTATTTCTTACGTGATGAGGGATGACATTATAAAATGTGTCATCATAATATACGAATAATGAGCTCAAACAATGATCGGTATTTTTTCGAAATAACTCCAAAACGTCATGAGCTCAAAAGCCTTTCTTTCTTTTCGAGCTATTTAACCACTTTCACATTTTACACTTTTCATTTATTGTTACTTTTCATCTACTTTTTATTAACTGTTAATTTTATTAATTCATCAAACAGTTTCAATACGTCGCATGCTTCATTGTCTTAAGAAAAATCTATTAATTTACTAACAATAGGAATGATCATCATCATTCCTACATTTCAGCAGGTTTCTCAAACCAATTTTTATCACTATGCCCAAATCATGTCAAAATCTGTTCTCAAACACAATAATTGAAATTATTGATTGTATCCTTAATGCACATTTTAACGATGAGACGAACGAAGTGTTTAGGGTGCTTTAATCTAAAGCCAAGAGAATGGAGATTTTACAGGATATTGTGGTTCTCCACACAGGAAATAGTGGCTCCGGCGACTCAGAGGCACTATTCTAAGCCATAGAGACTCCAGACAGCGAAAATTAACATCACGAAACTTACACACACGTATGTACTAATAATGTACTAATAATGAGCCACTTGGCATATTGAATAGGAAGAAAACAAAAGGTAATTAACTGCCGTAGTAACTGACGTCTTAAATGACTGTTAACTGACTGATAATTTCTTCGAAATTAGCGGATCCCTAATGCTAGGGAATGATCAAGATTGATTAAAAATGCACTTTTTACTTTCTCATATACATACGTATATACGGAGTAATATACGTAGTATAGAGAAAGTTATGTAAAGCTGCGGAAAATCGATTTCGAGATTTCAACGGAAATACACGTACACGAAAATATTCGGGCCAGAGGGCCTCGGGATTGGAAGTCCCCTTCGGGGCAAAAACATCTACTTAACGCCCTTGATACATAAATAACTAATTGACAACTTAACAACTCGTGAGAGGACACAACTTTAAACCTCGCCAGGTTCAGTGGAGAATGGCTACGTTATCGTTCTTGTCCAAGGCTCTGTCATTGTTCCTTCATTAATTACCTTTCTCCTTGACCGTTTCCCTTCATGCATACTGCATATGATTTGCGTCAAACAATTTGCGTTCTGAGTAGCGAAGCTAACCATCCCATGAGAAATTAAGATGTCCTTGATCCCAGGCCATGACGCGTTCGTTTTATGTTACGTTGCTGACGTCAATCGTGGGTCTTCAGGCGCCTAGTCATAACTAGAGGTGCTACAGTATAGCACAGACTTTCTCGTAGTAAAGTTTTCTAATTTCGTTGGTGTGGACTGGTACTCTACAGCCTTGCCCCTCCTCCTTGCCTGCTGCCATCAATTGCCTCCCAAATTCCATTTTTTTGAAATTTTCTCAACTTTTCGGTTTCCAAATAGCAGAAGCCAAATATTAATTTAAGAATATTAAAGAATGCTAAAACCTCGTCCTAAATGGAAATTGTCATTGTAAACTTTGGATCCGTTTTAAGAAAATAGCGTTTAGCGTTACTGTAAATGAAAAATTTGAAGCTCTTTTTCACAGGAATCTATTGAGTTTTCGAAAAACTTCATTTGAAGTCACTTGAAACACTTTCACTCACAATTGCAAAAATGTATACAAATCCATTCAAATATGCATATTAACGGCATGAGAAACATTGCAAATCAGTACATTTGTGTAATTTTTGAAAAAACAAAATAATACGCCAAAATGAACTTTACGTCATATTAAACAATGCCATTACCACTATCCTTTGCAGAAGTTTGAAGAAAAAATTAGGAGCGATTTTTTTTAAAATGGCGTTTGAGCGTTTCTGAAAATGCGGGGATTCGAGATAATTTTAGCAGAAAACTGGTGAGTTATCGAGAATCTTTATTTGACATTGTTTTAAGTACATGTACTCATAAATATAATAATGTGAAGAAATCGCCTCTAAAGTAAATATTACCGAATGTTACTCCGTATATACGTATATATAAGAGAAAGTAACCAGAGGTGCTACAAATGGAACAGACTTTATGGTACCAATTTTTTTTAATTTCCTTGGTGTGGTCTGCCCTTAATGTCTTGCTCCATTCTCTGAACAGCTGCCATCTAACGTCGCCCGAAGTATATTTTTTTAACAATTTCTCAACATTTTGCTTTCCTAATAGTACAACTGAATCATTACTTTAAGAATATTAAAGAAGAATATACTCGTCCTAAATAGTAGTTTTCATTGAAAAATTCGTAGTCGTTTTTAAGAAAATGGCGATTAAGTATTACTGTAAATGCGAAATTTAAGCTCTCTTTCCCAGGAATCTATTGAGTTTTCGAAAAACTTCATTTGAAGTCATTTGAAGCGCTTCCACTCACAAATGTAATAATGCATACAAATTGATGGAAATGTCCATATTAACGGCGTGAGAGGTATTTCAAGATGAAAACGTTTGTGTAATTTTTGAAAAAAGAAAAGAATACAGTAAAATGAACTTAACGTTATAAAAAACTGCTATTAGCACTATTGGAAAAATTTGGAGTCATTTTGAGAAAATGGCTTTTGAGCGTTTCTGAGGATGCGGAATTTAATCTCATTATGACAAAAACCTGTTGTTTTCGAGAAACTTTTTTGACAATTTTTATTACGAGATTTACTTTGGCATTATATATAATGTCTTCCTACAATTAGAACTATGAAGATGAACATTTTTTCTTAAAGAAATATGTTCATGAAAAACATTTAAAATTAATGTTATGTTCAATTTTTGAAAAACATTTTTAAACATTTTTTCTTAAAAACGGTACAAAATGTTTTGATTAAATTTAGATCTTAGATATCGTAAAGGACACTTAAGAGAATGGTGCAGGTCTCATATTCGTTGAAACCCTACTTTTTCGAAAATTTAAAAAAGTTAACAATTTTCCGTCTTTCTACACCTACAATTTTTTACTTTCTCGAATACATACGTATGTACGGAGTAATATACGTAGTATCGAGAAAATTATGTAATGCTGCGCGACAAAACTGCGAATTTTGACAGAAAAAAATTATTGTCAGACCGTGAAAGTAAGAAAGTTAATATATTTAGTGGCTAAATTAATAGAAAAAAATCCTCTAAAACGTGGGACAGTCATAATTCTAGTTTTGTGGGTCCTACAGCCAATTCAAAGCAAAAAGTCCGTCTGTCTACCCGTCTGTCCGTCTGTCCGTCTGTCCGTCCGTCCGTCTGTCCGTCCGTCCGTTTGTGAACACTGCTAGCGCCGAAACCATGCATAGGATTTTTTTTTCAAATTCAAGAAACCCCTGCACATCTGGCTTTAATTGAGGCTTTGAGATTTTGAAAAACATCCGTGAAAATTTGGGGGTATTTTACATTATGCTCCCAAGACATTTTCAAAATTTTCTCAAAAATTTCTAAAAAAATTTCTTTAAATTTCTTGTAAGAATATGGTAAAATACACTTATAAATGTGACATAGGTCTGATTTTCGCGGTTAACTCTGAATTTTCGAAAAGTTACAAAAGTGTGTACAAGAAGTACAATAAAGAAACTTATGTTTTTTTAAATGGAATAGGTTAAAGCAACCCTTCTAAAACGTTAACGGAATCACATAAGTTTCCATGGTATTAGAAGTTTTATGAGATTTGCAACATTAAATATTCTTTTTCATCAGTAGCTCTTATTTCTATGCATCATCCATTCAATTAATAAATAATGAAAAATATATTTAACGAATTATCTTCAGTATTAAGCGTAACAAATATTGGTTGAAAATTGTTTTCTGATTGAAATGTCAATTAGTCTACACAGTTTTGAATATGATATAACTAACAATCTTCGGAACACCAATTCCCAAACAATACAAAAGCAATTGTATTTGTAAAGAACACAAATCCATAAAATAAGAACACTCACGATTATTATTGTTATTATTATTATTATTATTTAATAATTATTTTAATAAAATAATAATAATAAATATTAATGTGATCGAGTGTGATAGAGCACTAACTGATTGAGCAACTGTCTGCGTGTGGTTTTCGCCAACAAACGACAAAGTCCGTTTTGATCGCATTTCGCGTTCTAATCCACTTTGGTCTGTATTGTACACAGAAGACGGTGAGTAATGTGAAAATCTCTCTTTGGCATTTTAGAGAAATTTCTCTGCGACCACATCCTTTTCGGTTTCGTCGTGAACATGAGTGCGTGATACAAATTTTGTTATCTTCCTGCTCGTAATTTTATGTGCTTTTTTAAATCGATTGATTCAGGTGTGAGAGGCGGAAAAATTCTTATTTTCGCAGCCAGTTCCTTGTGAAATTTCTAGACTCCACTGTCGCAGATCTTCATCATTCACATTTTGATTCGTTCTTCTTGCAAGTTCAAAGCGAGACCAAAGTTTCTCATACATAATGTTTTTGTGTTCTCTAGGATTCGATGTCATGTTTTCTACTTGCTTCTTCCACAAATATAGTTGTCGCTCTGACGTCACGCGGCGAAAATTTCTACGAACATGTGATATTGAATATCGTTTTTTACCGCCCTCATTCAACCAGAATTCCACAGCTTTCTTCATGTAGCTAATGGTAACATCTTCATTTGCATTTTTCACGGGGCTTGGATAATAAATTGAACCGGAGGATTTGCAGGGTGACTGACATTTAGAATCACTAGTTTCCGGCGATTCGCTGTCTGATTCTAATAAACACTTGCCCATATCCTCATCCGTAGTAGAAGTATGCTTATCGCAATCTGTATCACTTTCACTGTCACTATCACTTGATTCACAAACACTTTCTTCACATACATCGAGGGTTGATTCCTCATAACGCTCCACTCCTGTGCAATTATTTTCAATCAATTCAATGATGCATTGACCCATTTCGCGTTCTTTCTCATTTATACTTGCCGTAGGAGATAAACCTTTGTCACGAAAGTAACTCAAGACAAACTCGACTATGTTAACGGGATTTAAAACAACTTGCTCTGCGGCCATTGCGAATGTTCTTTCTTCCGTAACAAGGAAAGACAAACTGGGTGCGAAACTTCGCAGCCCTTGTTTATCGCAGGGCCGCTGACGGAGCTGTCCGACTCATCCGTGACCTTCGGGTCCCTCGCCAGCTCGCCCGCAGTAAGGGCTGCCCAAACGGACCAGTAGAGGTCCCAATATTTTCCCTAGTTATTATATGTGTTTTTCAATGTTTTATTTGAAGGCCTTGCAGTGGAAACTGGCAGATAATATTTTGGATATGGAATTTTGATAGGGCATTGAGTGTGTCATAAAAAAATTCGAGGGGTGTTTCGACATGAAGGATCTGTTACTTCCCTTGTTAGAGAAACTGCATGACAACAAATCAAACGATGATATATATATATATATATATATATATATATATATATATATATATATATATATATATATATATATATATATATATATATAATATTCCCGAACAAGCTCAACCTACGTATTCTCAAAATAATTACTGTATGGTACTAACAACAGACAACATATTTCAATCGTCGAAGTGACAACTAAATCCGCATTTAAAAGTCAACCATAAAAGTACGGGACAATACCTATTTCTAAGTCAAAATACGAGTATTATTTAATTCATAGATTCATTGTTAATAAATTACTTATATCTCTCAATTCCTAATTCCAACTAGTATATATTATTACTCCTATGCAAACCATTCATCCAAAATAACCACAACAACTCCGTCGTGTGTTGCAGATAAATATTGTCGAAGATGCCCGAATTATAATAATGGAGAAGGCTCAGTTTGGTGACAAGTGAACAAAGGTGAGACAAGAGTGAAATGAAAGGAGAGAGAATTGGGAGGGTTGCTTATGATCGTACCGAGAGCAATAGGCATCAACGTTTCTCGGAACCAGGCCAGGATATGAATTACGTAACAAGTACTTGATCTTGTCACTGAGTTTTGAAGGTTCTTATTTTCTATTTATCTGGTCGATTTATTTGGTATATTATTTTATATTTTATCCGGTTTCAATTCGGTATATTTATTATTTCATATCTTCAATCCGGTAGATGTGTAAGTTATGTGACGTGTATCAGCAAAACATACCTCTTTTTATTGTAATGTTCGCGCCAGTAAAAGGAAATTTTCATATTTTCTAAAACAAGAATTATTATATATCACCCCAAATTGCACATTTTCTCTTCAATAGAGAAATAAATACATATCAAGTGAAAAACGATTACTGTGATTATTGTAATGAACACCACATTGACAAATGTTAATTACATCCTAGATGCATCAGAAATAATGGCTTAAAATTCAAAGCTAAAAAATGACTTAAATGTTGAAATATATTATTTTAAACAAAAGCATGGATTTTTCAAAAGAAAAGTTCATAATATAAAAAATTATACCGAACGTACAAATCACATTGACTAATAATTAAAAAAATATACATTATTTCATACCAACCTAAAAAAATACAGCTCAGTAACCATTCATGTGTCAGTCTGGATGATAGAAACAGGTAGTGCAGAATAAAAAGCACAATCTACTAGAAACGACGACGACGTAGTAAGTAGAAGACACAATTGTGGAATAATAAGGTGGTGTTGTATATAAAAAGAACAATCTTCTTGAACGGTGACGACGGGGACAGTTCATGGCAGATATAAGTGGTGTAGCATATAAAAATGACAATCCTCTTGAACGGCGACAACGCAATAAGTAGAAGTTACAATCGGTGGTAGAAACAGTGGAGTAACAAATGAAAAGGGCAATCCTCTTGAATGACGACGTAAAAAGTAGATGTCTAAATGGGTGATAGGAACGTAGTAAGAAGATATAATTGATTGTAGAAACAGGTGGTGTAGAATATAAAAAGGACTCTCCTCTTGAACGGCGCCGATGCAGTAAGCATTTGTAGAAGTCAGACTGTGTGAGTCAATCAGTGATATCAGTCAGTCAATCGGTAACTGTGTCAGTCAATCAGTCACAGTATCAGTCAGTCGGTCAGTCGTTGGCAGAAACTTGTAATTTATAAAAGAACAATCCTCTTGAACGGCGACAACGTAGTAAGTAGATGTTACAATCAGTGGTAGTGACACGTAGTGTAGTTTATAAAATGACAATCCTCTTGAACGACGAAGGCGTAGTAAGTAGAAATCTCAATGGGTGAAAGAAATAGGTAGTGTAGCATATAAAAAGGACAATCCTCTTGAACGGCGACAACGCAATAAGTAGAAGTTACAATCGGTGGAAGAAACAGTGGAGTAACAAATGAAAAAGGCAATCCTCTTGAACGGTGACGACGTAATAAGTAGAAGTCTCAATGGGTGATAGAAACAGATGGCGTAGCATATAAAAATGACAATCCTCTAGAACAGCGACGACGTAGTAAGTAGAAGTTACATTCGGTGGAAGAAACAGTGATGTAACATATGAAAAGGGCAATCCTTTGAAAGGACGACGAAATAGAAAGAAGATATAATCGATTGTAGAAACAGGTGGTGTAGAATATAAAAAGGACTCTACTCTTGAACGGCGCTGATGCAGTAAGCATTCGTAGAAGTCAGACTGTGTGAGTCAATCAGAGATATCAGTCAGTCAATCGGTAACGGTGTCAATCAGTCACAGTATCAGTCAATCGGTCAGTCGTTGGCAGAAACTTGTATGTTATAAAAGGACAATCCTCTTGAACGGCGCCGACGTAGTAAGTAGATGTTACAAACAGTGGTAGTGACACGTGGTGTAGTTTATAAAAATGACAATCCTCTTGAACGACGAAGGCGTAGTAAGTAGAAGTCTCAATGGGTGAAAGAAACTGGTAGTATATAAAAAGGACAATCCTCTTGAACAGCGACAACAAAGGAAGTAGAAGACGCAATCGGTGGTAGAAATATGTGGTGTATCATAAAAGGTGACAATCCTCTTGAACGGCGACGACGAAATTAGAAGTCTCAATGGGTGGTAGAAACAGGTGGGGTAGCATATAAAAATGACAATCCTCTTGAACGGCGACGACGTAGTAAGTAGAAGTTACAATTGGTGGAAGAAACGGGTGGTGTTGCGTATGAAAAAGAGCTGAACGGCGACGAAGTAGTAAGTAGAAGTCACAATCGATTGTGGATACTTTTCAAATTGTATATACGAATACTCTCCACTGGTTAGGGTGTCGATGCAGACAGGGGTGACGGTGAAAGGAGGTCAGGTGATGGCAATCTGTAGTTAATAAATGCGTAATTAGTGAATAAGTAAAACAATATTATTATATTATTAACTTATCGGTTTTGTCGGTAATTAGCTCACTGTGGTATTCTTTACAACAATTACAGATATTGCTTTTCAGTTAATATTTTTGGAGTTTTCTTTCTCATAATTTTGTTTCTTGATCACTACGACGCACAGTGGTGCATTTTGGCGATTTCCTGGCCAAAACCTCTGAGAGCTATAGTATGTTTTCTACGACGACCAAAATTATTTTGGATTATCTTTATAATGTAAGGGAGCTGGTAACATAATACCAGTATAATGCACTGCTTAAATCTGTGAAATATAAATGTACATTTTTCTATATAAACTTGGTTAAATTTTATCAATTCACAAAATTGACTTTAGAAAAACGTGGGGATTACTTACATATTAATTGATAACATTTGACATAAAGAAGCATGGTATTAATGCTATCTCCTGCCCTCTGCTAGAGAAAATTCATATACAGTGCCCGAAGAACCGGAATGGAAGATCACATTTTTCACTAGGGTATATTTCTCCCTACGGTGATATTGGGCTCAGGCAAATGAGACAATGCATATTTGTTCAAGAATTTTAATTTTCTTTTGGGAAGATTCCTCAAGCTGGAAATGAAAGGAACAGAAGATCTCAACAGGTGATTAAACATCTCCTGGATTGGGTGCAGTCTTGAACATGTTCGCGAGAATCCTTCTCCATACCGTCTTATATCTTTGTGAATAGTCTAGTCATGAAATACCATGAATATTTGGAAACATTTCTTGGCAGTTTCCAGTGCCTTCTACTATAAAAAGTAATGCTGATGGCGTATCCACGTATTTAATTGCCAATAAAATTTTCTTAAATTTCTTAATTAAACCCTCATCTATTCCCGTTATTTCTGAGGAATCTTTAGACTTCTCAAAAAAGCGTCTTGCTGAATTACTATCTTTGCTATTAACATTATCCTGTTAGGAAAGCTCTACATTCAGACCCATTTTTATTTGATTTGCATTTGAATGAGTTTCTGGTCCATATTTAAACTGTAGTTACAGTATTATTTCATTGAAAACAATATAATACTAATTTTGTAACAATAACAATATAATAGAAATAATTGTTGGTATGTAACATACGAGTTAAGTAAACAAATATTACTTTCCGATCAATTGAATTTTTGATTTCATTTTTAAAAATTTAAAAAGTGTTACGATGAGTTTCTTTGATATCACGTACGTATTTAACCTTTCATCGAGCGCACATCCTTCCTGAGAACGAGCTTTCATGCCACTTATTATGTAAATATTACTTTATGTACAATTTTTAATGAAATAAAATGTGCGTAATCCAGTTCAGAAGATATAATATGTACGTAAATATTATGTTCATGTAATATTAGTGAATAGTCTTAATCTATTACAAAAATTAAAAATATTCATTTTTTTGTTTATAATATTGATGATAACGAAATAATGAAATAATATATAATGAAATAATTTGTTATTTCAGTAAAAAGAATCAAAACTTTCCTCGAGAAACAGCGTTGTAAAAGCAGTTCCCGTTCTCAGGACGGATCTCAACGAGTCATATTCGGCGGTCACGCGTGCTCGACGAAAAGTCAGTTCTTTGTATTTACTAATGGGGCAAGTTGGGGCATGATTTTATAACTGGATTCGAAAGAGGATAGATTCAGCTAGTAAATGAAATTAGAAACATCGCAGAATTCCGCGAAATTGGTAACTTTCAGCCTACGTAAACTTACGAGAATTTAAAATTGTTGTATAAATTTCATGCATTTTAATATTTTATCCCACGTCGGTATTATGGATTAATGCATTATAAAACAAACATGAAAATACTCTGCAAACCTTCAGGAAGAGAATCCATACTGCCAGTTTTCTCTGCACAACTGTGTATGGCCACTACTTACAAATAAAGACGGTCTCTCTATGTTACTCCAGCACTGCAGGTCTACCGAACGCCGTGAAGGGCAAGTTCGGGTGACTACTGGTGCCAGGGGAATTGACCCAGAGACACGAAGTGGGCAGAAACAGATGCCCCCAAGTATACAGCGTGTCGTGGTATTAGCAAAAGTTCAGTAAACGCGATTTCATTTTTGAGGTTTTGGCTAGGATTTCGGGAAAATGCACCACCGTGCGACGGTGTAATTTGATTAGGTTTTAATACATGTGATAGTCATAGTGAATTATGGTGAATTAGCTAAGAATGAAAATGATCCTTTCCCTGCTGATGGCAAACGAGATGAAATATCATTATAGATTTTATTTATAAGTTTAGTTTATTATTTATATACACAGTATTTAAGGTTGCCATTGATTTATATTTAGACATGCCGAGAAATGAAGTACATGGTAGGCGATGAAGAAAATTGTATGAAAAGATGGCCATGAATTTTCTGCACATGAAGTGTAAACATTGTAAATATTTGTTATAATATTGTAGAACATATTTAATTGTAATTAGAAACAAATGTCAGTATAATTAAATTGTCCGTGATGCAGATGACCTCACACTTCCAGACGTTTGGAGTGCAACGACGGCTGACATGATAAGCGGCGATGAGGCAATGGTCGGAGATCCGTCAGGATGAGCTCTGCCCGACTAATGCCATTACGGATTATTTCTAGTATATTATTGAGTGCACTTTCGCTTTTAGTATAGACCGCGATGAATAGTCCAATTTTAAAAAGTAATGTAAAATTATATATATATATATATATATATATATATATATATATATATATATATATATATATTCATTCTAATTTCATAAATTATTTAAAGAGTACGAGTTAAAACCGGTACTTGTCCACAAAGCAGAGCTTGTAATTTCAGGTTTCGCCATTAAATGAAACATGTCTCTTCCAAGAAAAAAATCATTCAAATGATGTTGCTTGAAATTCAAAGTTTTTGAAAATGAAATAATTTTTTTTTGTAGTAAGATATGGTGTAGCTCTTTAGCTTGTAGCTCTTTTTATCCTGAAGAAATATACCGTTCTAATCTGTTTTATAACTTGGAATTAGAATCGGTCTTCTACAAACAATGACCAGACAATGCGTAAAAGAGAGAAACTCGACAATCCATTCATCGTCATTAGTGAGCAATAATGATCCCTTTGTGCATATGGAGAAAGTCTTTCACCAATACTTTCGACGTCGACATGTCGAATCCGAATGTACTGAGTATTTCCAACCTTTCTCAGCGACCGAGCGTGTCGTGGCCTCCGCTGCTGCTCTGTTGAGTACCACGGCTCAGAAACCTCACGAACTGCTCTGAGGTAGAAACCGTAGTGACTGCCCTCAGATGCGTGGCGACGGCGCAACATAACCGAATAGAACACGTCATAATTCCTTCACTCGCGAATCCAGTAGAGATTAAAGAAGTGGAGGGTGGATCTTTGAATCAGTTGGTATTGAATCTTTGAATCAGTGCGTGTGTAATGGAGAATTTCTTGTGTTTCGACGCTTTTTCGATATCTTTACTGGATTTATTTCTCGTTATTGGGAGCAATAACAAAATACACGGAAAAATAACAGATAAAAGTTTCTTGAAATATGTATACAAAATGTACATTCGTATTCTCTAAATAGAAAATAATATGTAAAGAAGAAAAATATAATTTTATTCTCATTCCTCTTTAAATTTTTCTTTTAGAAAGAAAGAAAACCCCAATTTAATGTATTATTTTTCGCATTTCGTGTGTGCAAAATACTATTATTGTTGTCAATAAAATAATCCTGAGTATACCTGACCTCCTTGCTTAAACAATATATTGTAAAATAGAAACTTAAAAACGCGTTATTTATAATAACCTTTAACCTTAATGACCTTATAATGACCTAAGTTTGATACTAAAACTGTTCATATTTCTGAAAAAATTAAATCTGTGCCAATTTTCTTCACGTACAGGATCCAATTTTGGATGGCATCTGGATGGTAATTTTCTATAGAAGTATCGGAAAATTCTTTGGTGAATGATCGTAAGGTCTTACATCACTTCTAGGCTATTTCTAGTTTTTTTCACCCTATTTAATCATGAAAAAAATACTATCTGTTATTTGTTTGTAGTTTGTCTGGGAATAATACATCTCATTGCTCCCTGACATAAGCCTACCAAAGAAAAGCTCATGTTTTTATATTGTCAATATTGTGTGAAAAACAAAGTTCCAAAAAGTTAATTAATCCCTTTCAACCGAAACAATTTTTGTCATAAAGAATTAATAAGTATCAAATGGTGTATGAATGTTGGAATAATTGCATTTGAGTGAATATATTAGTGTACAAAAAAAATAACAAAAAATAATTTTGTTGTTAGACATTCTTGGTTTTATCTTAAAAGTTAGAATTGCACAGTTTGTTTTTTTAATGTACATTAGAACTGTTGGCTTAGTGGTAGTAAGATAAATAATATTCAGATTCTTTTTTGGCCTATTTATGGGTTGAATTGTAGGAAATCTAATTGAAATGAGTGATTCTGTAATTTTTGTATTGAAATTATAATTTTTTTTATTTTTGTGGGGTGTATGCCCTCTGTGGGTATTAATATCAGTTGGGTGTGTGTATATATTTACAACTGATACATACATTTATACTTATAGAGGGCGTTGGATAGAGTGGCTAGATATTCTCACGATTTATTGGATAGACACATTGAAAAATTTCTTATTTTTTGATGAGATGTTACTAATTAAGTTGAAGAGGTGTTTCCACAAATGTGTGAGATATAATGTTAAGATATACTGTTGCAAGAAAGTTAAAAAAATCCTCACAAAGTATATCGATTTTTCATTAGAGCAGGTTGAGAGACACTTCACCGTTAGAGGAGAGTAATTTAAATATTTTAGTTAAATCATGATTTAATTAAAACAATTTCTAAAATATTTTATTTAAATAGAATTAATTTTCTAATCTTTACGAAATTTATTTATTTAGTCAAAAACAGTAAAAAACTGGATGTGACGAATGGGGGAGAAAGCATCTGCGCACGCTTTCTTGAGTTTCAGAATCCCTTCCCAACAATTTAACTATTAATAATTGAAAGATGAAAAAATAATAGTAATAATGATAATAATAATAATAATAATAATAATAATAATAATAATAATAATAATAATAATGAATTGAAAAAAGCGAAAGATTAACATTTCAAAAACTATATATTTTCGTTTCCGAGTGATAGAAAACTTATTTGTAGCGGTAAATGAAGTGCAGATTTGATTTTTCTGTATTGCTAACAAAATAGAAACTTACCGTTAGCTCTACTACCACTACAAGCAAAAGGAAAACTCAAAACGTGCGCATAGTGAAGCTACATTTACGTCCAGAAGCAAATCAAGGGGCCATCTCAGCATTTACTTAATGAATCAGGGAAACTGGACAAAAACCCGATCGAGATGGAGGTCATTGACACGGAAGGTGAAGTACATTACTTGTTACAGGCATATTAAGTCTTCTAAAAAAATTATACAATACAAATATAAACTAATTCATTATATCATTGACACGGAAGGTGAAGTACATTACTTGTTACAGGCATATTAAGTCTTCTAAAAAAATTATACAATACAAATATAAACTAATTCATTATACTGTATCATTGTTTTGTTAAAGTAAACATTTTTCTTTTAGACGATCAGTACAGTCTCTAATGGTATAGAAACAGTTATGCAGCAGAAAAGACTTTACTTTTAACTTAAATTTGTGAACCAATTTTAATTGTTTAATTTCATCTCGCAATGAGTTGTAAAGTAACGTACACGTATTGTGTGTGAATTAGTACTTGTAATGAGCTGTTGATACTGTTGATACTGAGCACTTGATGAACATGATTTCTACGTCGAGTGTTGTAACTATAAATATCAGTATTACATGAAAATACGTTCCTGCCGTTACGTCAGTATGGCAAACACTACAGATTCGTAAATAAATAGGCAAGGCAATGGTAAGATTCCAAGCTCAATGAAAACAGGCTTGCAGGGATCAAGTGGATGGCATTTTTTTCATTATTCGGATAATTTTCTTTTGCAATCTAAATGTCCGGGCACTAAAGGATGAGCTCCCCCAGAATATTATGCCATATCTCACGCGGAAATGTACATTTGCAAAATACACCCAACGAGCTGCATGAAGGCTGACAGAATTTGAAAGAATTCTGAATGCGTAACATAATGAGCTTAATTTAGTGTTTAATTCTGTTATATGTACATTCCATTTGAGATTTGACTGAATTGAGAGACCTAAAAATTTTGTTACCTTAACATCAGCTAATTGCATATTGTTCATTTTCAATGATTGCAATGATTTCAATGATTCACATTCAATGATCAATACGATTGCCGATTTGAAACGCAAAATTGCATTGAGACGGTTTTTCCTTCGTTAACTATTGATTTGTTTTTACAAAAGCCAATTTGAAACTTCTGAAATTGTACTATTCATTGTTTCTTTTTGCAAAGAATATTCGTGTCATCGGCAAACAGAACTGTTCTTCCATTTTTAATAGATGAGGGAATATCGTTTACGTACAACAGAAAGAGGATAGGACCTAAGATCGAACCTTGTGGGACCCCATGTTCAATTGGCAAAAACTGGAAAGATAAATAAATAATGTCCTTTCGTGCCAGTACGATATTTCTACTCTTTGAGATCGATATTTAAGGTACGAGGTTATCCAATCTAGGGCAATACCATGTATTCCATGAGGAGGTAATTTTGAGAGCAAGATGTTATGGTTAATAACGTCAAAAGCTTTCGAAATATCTAAAAATATCCCAATGGGTTCTTCATTTTTGTCCATTGATGAAGCAGCATCTTTAAGAAAAGAAAAAATGGCAGTTTCCGTAGATTTTGATTTTCTAAAACCGTGTTGTGAGTCTGAAAACGCTTCGTTTTTCCTCAGAAAAGTTTCCATTCGCGTGTAGAAAAGCCTCTCTAATATTTTTGAGAAAACTGACAAAAGAGAAATTGGCTGGTAATTTTGAATTTCATTTTTGTTCCCTTTTTTAAAAAGTGGCTTAATTTTTGCTGTTTTGAAAATATCTGGAAATATTGCTGTGCACAGGGAAGCAGTGAAAAAAGTGAGTTATTGGGTGTATAATGGCAGATGCACACGTTTTTAATAAACAATCCGGAAATTCATCTAAACCAGATGAATATTTATTTTTTAGTTTACTGACTATTTTGAGGATTTCGTTGGAAGAAGTTTCGTAAATAAACATCGTGCCGACATTTTTTTGAGAAGCATATGATGTTGAATTTTGTGGTTTTAGCCCCTTCGTGGGATCAACTGCAATTCTACAAAAGTGTTGGTTGAAGGGATTCGCA
Source organism: Teleogryllus occipitalis (assembly GCA_011170035.1). Lineage (NCBI taxonomy): Eukaryota > Metazoa > Arthropoda > Insecta > Orthoptera > Gryllidae > Teleogryllus > Teleogryllus occipitalis. The sequence goes on from BLKR01001038.1 coordinate 141,637, forward strand.
ACTTTTTCTGTATTACTTGTTTCTCTTTCATTATCCTTTAAAACAACATTCTCTACGAAATATCGTGATGATGTGGTGTATTTTTTACGATATTCCACATTGCTTTATTTTTGTTTCTAGCGTTCAAAATATCCTCATTATTTTTCATTATTTTTGCCTGAACTATTTTTTTCCTTAAAATTCTTTTTTATTCTCGGAAGAAGACATGGAAACCGCGTGATACGTTATGATGTTTAGAAATAAAGTAGAGCGTACGTTTGTTTTTACACGATTGTTCTGATTCCTCGTGTGATCCAAAAAATTACTTTTTCGTGAAAAGTGTAATTTTCTTTTTTTAATAGGAAAGCACGCGTTAAAGTGAAATGAAAGCTTTGAGAAAAATAAATTATATTTTTTATTTGTGTCATCAGCGTTATAAACTGCATCCCATGATTCCTTCAGCAAGTACTCCGTAAATAATTTTATGTTAACTTTAGTAAATGCTCTGCACATTCGTGTTTTATTTACTGTGTCAATATTCATGTTATTAGTAATTTAATTAAATTTATTAATTTATTTAATTATTTATTAAATTAATTAAATTTGTGCATTGTGGTCACTGTAACCTAGATTATTCGTTATTATTTCATAACTAGTTGTGGTTTTGTTAATTATAATTTGATCTATTGCTTATATATAATAATTTGATCTATTGATCTATCATCTATTTGATGTGTACTGCTCTGAAGCACAACGTGTATACTTCGTAAATAAATTTTGCACTTTTGGAGGTCTCCCTTATCCACAACACTTACATTTCTGACATGCATGTCCAGCAAGAAATAAGGAGTTCGGTTCGCACGATTCGACTTGCGATCTTCCCTCCCCAGCGCCCTCTGCCTTCTTGCTCTCTGGCCTTCTGTCTTCTTGCGTCGGCTACTCCGTTCGGTCATGTCTTCTGTTGCTCCTTCCTCAGCGCCATTTGACAGCTTATCCAATTCTCTCTGACGTGGTCACCCCAGAAACGGCTCTCTGATATGGTCTCGACCCAACAGTATAATATTGAAAGGATGTTCAACAATATTGACCACCATAGACTAAAGCGAAAACTACCGAGACAGTTGTTCGATCCTCCCTGTTCACCATGTATCTGGTGTGTTTTCGCACATTTAATCCACAAATAATTATTTATTAAATCTACTTAACATCTACATGTCCTAAACATTTCCTAAACAATGTCAATATTATTCAATGCACTCTAAACGAATCGTACTCGGCTGTTGATTGCCTTCGGACCAAGTAGGTTTAACTTAAAAAAATAAAATAAAATAAAAAAATGGCCAGGACTGACAAGGGTAACCAGGGTAAAAAGTCCTCTGGTCGTTTTCAATTATTTTACGTGGCGAGACTCGGACCATCATGCCCGCTCTTCCATCTGACCGTGCAAATTTCATTACGCTCCTTACACCTAGCAGAGAGAAGGTACCACTCGGGCGAGGAAACAGACGATTTAAATTTAGTTCCGAGGCTTTCTTTTGGCTTGAGGATTTTTTACATGCTGTAAATATATATGCCGTAAAAGGTCGCCAGTTTCAAACAAGAGGTGCTACAGAATGGCACAGATTTTCTAGTACTAATGTTTTCTCATTTCCTTGGTGTGGACTGGCTTTACGGTGTTGTCCCATCCTCTTGCCAGCTATCATCTATCGCTACCAAAAGTACATTTTTAAAAAAATTTCTAAACCTTTCGGTTTTCTAATTGTAGACCGAAATATTAGTTAAAGAATATGTTAGAAGAGTAAAACCTCAATTTAAATGGCAATTTTCATTCAAAAATTTAGTGCCGTTTTTAAGAAAATGACGTTTAAGCGTTACTGTAAATGCGAAATTTGAAGCTCTTTTTCGCAGGAATCTATTGAGTTTTCGAAAAACTTCATTTCAAGTCATTTGAAGCACTGGCACTCACAAATGCAATAATGTATACAAATCGATGGAAAAAGTCCATATTAATGGCCTGAGACATATTTTAAAAAATACGTTTGTGTATTTTTTTGAAAAAACAAAAGAATACACCAAAATGTACTTTACGACATATTAAACAGTGTCATAACCACTATTCGTTGTAAAAGTTTGAAGAAAAACATTTACACCATTTTTGAGAAAATGGCGTTTGAGCGTTTCTGAAAATGTGGAATTTTGAACTCATTTTAACTCAAAACTGTTGAGTTTTCGAGAAACGTAATTTGACATTTAAAGCACATGTACTCATAAATCTACTGAGAAGAAATCACATCTAAAGTGAATATTACCGACATGGGAGACAAGTTAACAAGTATACAAGACGTTTATGTCATCATCTATTCATCGTTCATTTGTCACGAGCCCTACCAAGAATTTAAAGAAAAAATGTACAGCCTTTTTGAGAAAATCTTGCCTTTGTTTGTTTTCAAAATTGCAAATATTGCACGCACAATTGCACGAACACTACTAAAATTTTCAAAAAAATGTACATGACCTTAAAGAAAGAACTATTTATGGACATCAAATCATTTGAAGGAAAAATCTGTATCTTCAATTTTACAGTTGTAGGAAGACGCCGAAAAAAATTCAAACTTTGGCAATTTTCGAAAATTCAGAGTTAACCGTGAAAAAAGCGGACCTATGACACCTTTTTAAGTGTATTTTACTCCATGCTTACATGAAAACTCAAAAGTTTTCTGTGAAAATACAATTTGGAGATGTTTTTGAGAAAATTTTGAAAATGTCCGGGGAGCTTCATGTAAAGTACCCCCAAATTTTAAAGAATGTTTTTTAAACTTTCAAAGCATCAACAAGAGCCAGATCATCACAGGTTTATTCAATTTGGAAAAGATTGTATGCATGGTTTAGGCGCTAGTAGTATTCACAGACAGATAGATAGAAGGGCAGACGGGCAGAAGGGCAGACGGGCAGACGGGCAGACGGACGGACGGATGTTTTGACACACACACACAAACAAAACTTTTCGATACCATGAGACCTCAAAACGTGCAAATCGATTTTCCGCAGCATTACATAACTTTCTCTATACAACGTTTATTTCTCCGTATATACGTACGTATACAAGTTTTACTGTATACCCAAATCAGGTTATGTTTCTCATGCCATAATTTTCAAAATTGTTTTTTTTTTAATGTTCTATAAAATTTTCAAAGGGTAGTACCTTTATTCTGTTGCATGTTTGCTCGGAACATTCGAAGTCAGGTTCCAGTACGGGCTAATATTCCCTTTTAAAACAATGGTTGCAAAGTTCAGAATGTTCGCATTCATCCAATTTCTGTCACCTACTTAGTAATTTTAATATTTACATATCCCACCCCTTCAAAGAGTTTTTGATAACTCATGGTCCCGGTGATCTCTGGCCGTGAACCAACCTGCTAATGTAGGGCGCCAGGAAAGTCTCTGAGTCGAGTCAGGAACTCGTATTAAAATTTGCATTTATATTGGTAGCAACCAGATCACTGGGAAACAAGTGAATGGGACAACACTTCTAGGCTCTGTCATGATTGTTGTAAGGAAACAAGCACATAAAGCACACAAGCACAACAAAAAAAAGCACATAAAAGGTAATATTCTTGAAAAAATTCTCCCGCCGTTAATAAGCACATTTCCGATGATTTGCATAACTTATTGCATTTGTAAGTGAAAGCGCTTCAAATGTAGTTTTTCGAAAACTCAAAACTTTTTTATGACAAAGAGCTTGAAATTTCGCATTTACAGTACAGCTGAAACGCAATTTGGTAAAAACGGCTCCAAATTTTTCAAATGAAAATTGCCGTTTAGGACGAGGTGTTACTCTTCTTTAATATCCTTAAAGTAATATTTCGGTTCTATTATTAGGAAACCAAAAAATTAGGAAAAACAAAACAAAACAAAATGTACTTTGGGCGGCGATAGATGGCAGTTGGAGTATGTGGCGAGACTGAAGATCTCACCCAGACCAAAGAAAATTGACAACTTAATTCGAGAAAGTCAGTACCATTCTGTAGTACCACTATTTACTTTCTCGAATTACGGAGTATAGATAAAGTTATGTAATGCAGCGGAAAATCGATTTCGAGATTTCAACGAAAATAAACGTTTTGGGGCCCCCTGATACCAATAAAGTGTTGGTTTCAAAACGTTCGTGTGTCCGTCCGACTGTAAACACCATTAGAGCATAAACCACATAAGAAGTTTTTCCAATATGGATATTCCCCGGTCGATCTTGCTCGACTCGAAACGCTGCGACATTGAAAAACATTCTTTAAAATTTGTTGTTTTTTTTTAACATGAAGTCCTTGGGACATTTTCAACATTTTCTCAAAAGCGGCTCCAAATGTTTTCTCTAAATTTCTTGGAAAAATTGAGTGAAATGCACGTATAAAGAAAGGTCCGAAGTCCTAGTTTCACTGTTAACTCTAAATTTTCGAAAATTGCAAAATGTTGAGTTTTTCAGCGTCTTCCTTATCAAACTATTGGTGCTACAGAATGGAACAGACATTCTCATAGTAAAGTTTTCTGATTTCCTTCGTGTGGGCTAGCTTTACGGCCTTGCCCCTCCTCTTGCCAGCTGCCATCTATCGACGTCCAAAATAAATGTTTTGAAGTTCGGTTTCCAAATGGTAGAACCAAACTATTACTTCTAAAATATTAAAGAAGAGAAAAACCTCGTCCTTAATGGAAGTTTTCGTTGAAAAATTTGGAGCCGTTTTTAATAAAAAATCGTTTAAGTTCTAATGTAAATGCGAAATTTGAAGCTCTTTTTCATCGAAATCTTGTGTGGTTATGAAAAGCTTCATTTGAATTAATTTTAAACACCTTCACACTTTAAGCACATACAAAAGCAATAATGTAAACGAATCGCTGGAAATGTGCACATTATGAGCATGAGAGATATTTTTAAAAAATCATATATTTATAATTTAAAAAAATACTAGAATACAGTAAAATAACTTTTATGTCATCTAAAACAGTGCACTTAGCATTACGCGTTCGAAGAGTTTGAAGAAAAAAATTGGAGTTGTTTTTGAGAAAATGGCGTGTGAGCGTTTCTGAAAATGTGGAATTTTGAGCCGGTTTTCACAGAAAACTTGATGAGTTTTCGAGAAACTTTATAACACATCAGTTGAAGCACGTGAACTCGTTAAAGTATTAATGTGAATAGATCGCAACTAATGAACATATTAACAGTGTGAGTGGCTGGTGAAAAAAAATTACATTTTTGTAATTTTTGAAAAACAAAACAAAAGAATAGAGCAATGTAACGTGTATATCATCTCATTGAGCACTATTCCCACCAACAGTTAAAAAAATTTGGAGCCGTTTTTCAGAAAAGCTTGTTTATGTTATTTTTGGAACTGCACATATTACCCCAAAAATTGGGCGAAAACTACGAAAATTTTCAACAAAAAATGTACACGAGTTTAATGGAAGAAATAATTACGGACAACAAATTTCATTTGTAGGAAAAATCTCTCATCTTGAGTTTTGCAATTGTAGGAAGACGCCAAAAATTCAAACTATTGCAATTTTCGAAAATTCAAGAGTAAACAGTGTAAATCGGATCAATGCTACCTTTATAAGTGTATTTTACTCCATTCTTACAAGGAATTTAAAGAAAAAATTTGAATCAATTTTTAATAAAATTTTGAAAATGTCCCAGAGGCTTCATGAAAAGTACCCCCAAACTTTAATGAAAGTTTTTCAAAATCGCAACGTTTAAAATCGAGCCAGATCGACCGGGGAATATCCATTTTGGAAACAGTCCTACGTATAGTTTAGGCGCTACTGGTGTTCACATATGGACAGACGGCGGTCGGACGGACAGACAACGGACGTTTTGAGAAATAACTTTTTCGATATCAAAGGACCCCAAAACGTGTATTTCCGTTGAAATCGCGAAAACGATTTCCGCAGCACTATATAACTTTCTATTCTTCTTCTTCTTCTTCTACACTTCACGGATTAGGCTTGAGCCTTTTCCGTCTTCACAAGTTTTCCTTCCATCGTTTTTTGGGTCTGCCTACGTCTCTTCTTCCATGCGGTTGATAAAGTAGCTATTTTAGGTAGTCTTGTATTATTCATCCTTAGCGTATGATGATACCAGTTGTTTCAGTATTTGGTTATTTTGCTTCCAATTTCTTCGGTATGTAGTTTTTCCCTAATCTTCTCGTTTCGAATATGATCTTTTGTGTAGCCTAGCGTTCTTCTCTGAAACTTCATTTCAGTGGCCTGTATTCTACTTTAAGGTTCTTTTTGTTGGTACCGAACTGTCGCTGCCGTACAGAAGAGTTGGAAGAGCCATAGTCTTACAGTAAGGCTCTATAGGGTCTTTTTAGAACTCTACTTACAGAACTTTATTCTTGTATCTTGCCTTGTCGTATTATGTATAGTACCACAAATTCTTTGGAACCTTGCCAATTTTATGTTGATGTCTTTACGGGTATCTTAATCGACTTGACAACCTAAATAGCTGAAACTGGAAACTTTCTCTAAAATTATTTTCTCCAAAATAATTTTGGATAAAATTATTTTCTCCAAAATAATTTTGGATCGTATTAGATGTTTTCCCCAAAATGTCATCAACTTTGTTTTTTCTTTCCAAATTTCAACATGGTATTTTTTATATAAATTATTTAAGTGGAATATTGCATACTGTAAATCATCTTCTGTTTCCTGGAATATTAAAGCATCGTCTGCATACAGTAAAATATTAAAAATATTTTCTTTTGATCTCTTAATACTTTTGTAAATAATTTGCTTCCAATTTTGGATAATGTCCTCAATATAAATATTAAAAAAGTGTTGTTGAGACTGGACATCCTTCGTGCATTTTATCAGTTTCGTTTATTCCTACTTTTATTACAAAACTAGAGTTTTTGTACAAGCTCTTTATTACTTATATTAACTTTGGAGGATAGCCATTATTTTCCATTATAGACCAGAGCTTCACTCTGTATACATTATCGAAGGCGTTTGCATAATCTATGAACGCTGTGTGTCTGTTGATTGAACTCCTTTTTATTTTCTCGTATACATACGTATATACGGGAGTAACATACGTAGTACAGAGAAAGTTATGTAATGCTGCGGAAAATCGATTTCGAGATTTCAACGGAAATACGTTTTGGGGTCCTCTGATACCAAAAATGTTTGTTTTTTTTCTTTTTTTTTTCTCTCTCTCTCTTCAAAACGTCCGTCCGTCTATGAACACTGCTAGCGTCTAAACCGCACGTACGTTTTTTCCCAAATTGAAGAAATCCCTAAGCATCTGGTTCTTCTAAGCTTTGAAATACAGTAAAATACACTTCGATTATAATAACAGTAAAATACGATCGATTCACATCCGATTTTCACTGTTAACTCTGAAACGGTTAAAACTATTAACTCTGAATTTTCAAAAATTGCAAAAGTTTGCATTTTTTTCGATGTCTTCCTACAAATACAAAATTGAAGACATATTTTTCTATCAAAAAATGATTGATTGATTTTTCGTGTTTCCGGGTGCGTCAACTGCTTTGGTCATTAGTCCCGTTAGTGTAGTGCATGTTTTTCAAATGAAATTTGTTATCCATAAATAGTTCTTTCATAAAGATCATGTAAATGTTTTTGAAAATTTTCGTAGTTTTCGTGCAATAGAGCGTGACAAATTTGCAATTTTAAAAAAATTACAAAAACAAGATTTTCTCAAAAACGGCTCCAAATTTGATCTTTAAATTCTTTGTAGGAGTAGTACCAAATGCACCCTATCCGATGACATAAACGCCATATTGATCTATTCTTTTGTTTTTTCAAAAAATTACAAAAATGTAATTTTTTGACTTGTCTCTCACGTCGGTAATATTTACATTAGAGGCAACTTCTTTACATTATTAGATTTATGAGTACATGTACTTTAAATAATGTCAAATAAAGTTCCTGGAAAACTCAACAGTTTTCTGTAAAAATGAGCTCAAAATTACGCATTTTCAGAAACGCTCAAACGCCATTTTCTCAAATATGCTGGCAAATTGTATAAGTTCATTTCTGTTATTGTTTAGTTAATTTTCTCCAAATGACCCAACTACTACAGGTATAGGTATATATTGTTCGACCATTAATGGAATTCGGGGCGGTTTGTTGGAACCTCTTTAGAAATTCACAAAAGGAATATTTGAATAGAGAACAGAGAAGAGCGTATAAATTTACTTTATGAAGCAATAGGAAGAATGTAGAATGGGAGTCTCTAGAAATCACTAGGGTCAAGGCAAGACTCTGTGCCCTGTACAAAGCGTATGCCGGTTATCCAGCTTGGAAAGATATCTACATATGACTCGGTAGACCCTTGTACTTCAGTAGAGGGGATCACAAACACAAAATTCGTTTAGCCGACAGAGAACAGAAGTTGGAAAATTTCTTTACAAACAGACGAATAACGGACTGAAATAAGTTGCCTGTGACAGTCTTGGAACCCTTTCCTCTAGGTGTTCAAAGTTTTAAACGTAAATTAACTAATGATAATTGTAAACTTTATTAATTTAGTAAGTTAGACCTATTATAGCAGGTATTTTATTATTATTATTATTATTATTATTATTATTATTTATTTTATTTTACGTCAAAAAACAGTTAAAAAACTGCGTATGACGGGCTATGGGGAAAAGTGAATTGTGTGCACATTTTCAAAATTCTGTGATCCCTACACCAAATCATATACTACTTAAGTTTTGAATTTTGAAAGGGAGAAAAAAAACTCCCATGTAATAAAATCTATTTTCAAGGATAAATAAACAATAAATTTTGAATTTTGAAAGGGAGAAATAAAACAAACAAAAAAACTCCCATGTAATAAAATCTATTTTCAAGGATAAATAAGCAATAAATTTTGGCTCTTATTACTTCCTGCCGCGACAACATGGAAACGATAATTTGAATAATTGTATTTCCCACTGAATTCTAGAAGACGTGCACAGAAAATGAAGTTACATTTATGTCCAGAAGCAAAACAAGGGGCCATCTCAGCATTTGCTCAATGGATCAGGGAAACTGGACGAAAAACCTGATCGAGATGGGGGTCATTGACCCGGAAGCTGTGTTACAATAGTTGTTACAGGTTGTTTATACTCATTTATACAGTCCAAATGGTAATTAATGCATTATGTATCATTGTTAAAAATAATGTTACTTTTCTTGTGATGCTCAGTATAGTATCTAATTGTATAGAAACAGTTATGCAGCAGAAACGATTTCACTTGGGATTTAAACTTTTCTATTGAATTTAATCGTTTAATGTCATCTGGCAAAGTGTTGTAAAATAATGTACATGTATTGTATGTGAATTTTTTGTAATGAGCTGTTGATACTGTCACCTGATGAATATGATTTCTACGTCGAGTGTTATAGTAATAGACTTCGGCATTTTCTGAAAATATATTCCCGCCCTTAAGCAAGTCATTTTTTACAAAAACCACTGATTCGTAAATAAAAAGACACGGTAATGGTAGAATTCCTAGATTAATGAAGATAGGCTTACAAGAATCACGTGGGTGGGATTTGGTTATTATTCGTACAATTCGTTTTTGTAATCTAAAAGTCTGGGAGCTATAAGATGTATTTCCCCAGAATATTATGCCATATCTCAGGCGGGAATGAACATTCGCGAAGTATACACAACGAGCAGTATGAAGGCTGACTGAATTTGCAAGAATTCTGAACGCGTAGCATAATGAACTTAGTTTTGTGTTCAATTCATTTAAATGGACGTTCCATTTAAGGTTTGACTGAATTGAGAGACCTAAAAATTTTGTTGCCTTAACATCAGTCAATGGTACACTGTTCATTTTCAATGGAGCACAGAATTATTTATTTGAAATGGAAAACTGCATTAAAACCGTTTTCTTTTCGTTTACTATTAATTTGTTATTTCGGAACCAATTTGAAACATCTGATATTGTACTATTTACGGTTTCTTTATTGCAAAGGATGTTCGTATCATCCGCAAAGAGAACCGTTCTTCCGTTTCGAATCGTCGAGGGCATATCGTTTACGTAAAGTAGGAACAGAATAGGGCCTAAAATCGATCCTTGAGGAACTCCACATGCAATGGGCAAAGAGTCGGAAAGGTGCGTACGTAATGTTCCATCATTCCAGTAAGGTATTTCAACTTTCTGAGATCGTTGTTTAAGGTACGAACATAACCAATCTAGAGCAATACCACGGATTCCATATGAAGGTAATTTTGAAAGTAAAATGTCATGATCAATGATGTCAAAAGCTTTTGAGAGATCTAAAAATAATCCAATAGGTGCCTCGTTTTGATCTAATGATGAGGCGACATCTTTAAGAAAAGAAAATATAGCTGTTTCCGTTGATTTTGATTTTCTAAATCCATGTTGGCAATCTGAAAGCGTGTCGTGTGTAGTGAGAAAGGTTTCCATTCGTACGTAAAAAAGTCTCTCTAATATGTGAGTTAACGGGTGTATAATGGCATACGCACAAGTCTTTAACAAAGAATCTGGGAATTCATCTAAACCGGACGAATATTTATTTTTTACTTTTTCCGATTATTTTGAGAATTTCATAGGAAGAAGTTTCGGAAATGAACATTGTGTCTAAAATTTTGGGTGAACTGTCTGTTTTTGAATTTTGTGGCTGAAGACTCTTAGTGAGATCGGCAACAATTCTCGAAAAGTATTGGTTAAAGAGACTAGCCACTGTTGCCGGATCGTTTACATTTATATCGTTATATTTTAAAACAACATTCTCTACGGGTTTTCTAGTTGATTTGGTAGTATTTTTTATTATATTCCACATTGCTTTTGTTTTATTATTTGAGTTCAAAATATCCTGATCGTTTTTCATGATTTTAGCCTGCCTTATGACTTTTCGTAACAATGTTTTGTATTTTTTAAAGTAGATAATGAAATCTTGAGATTCGTCATGACGTTTAGAAATGAAAGAAAGAATTCGCTTGTTTTTACAAGATGTCCTAATCCCTAGTGTTATCCAAGAATTGCTTTTCCGTGAAAGATTTAATTTTCGTTTTTGAAGAGGAAAGCAAGTGTTAAAATGAATTTGAAGAGTTGAAAAAAAAGAATTATATTTGTCGTTTGTATCAACAGTATTATAAACCGCTTCCCATGACTCCTGCATCAAGTAATCAATGAATAATTTAATTTTACTTTTAGTAAACAATCTAGTCATACGTGTATTATTTATTGTGTCAGTGATCGCATTTCTTATAATGGTAAGAATTTGTGCATCGTGGTCACTGTATCCTAAATCTTTTGTTTCAACTTCATATCGAGTAGTAGTTTTGTTAATTATAATTTGATCAATTGCCTTCATCGAATTTTGTGTGATCCGTGTAGGTACATTAATTGTAATGTCTAAATTGAAGGAATTAATTAAATTGAGAAACTTTTCTTTCTCGCAAGATTCGACCAGAAAATCAATGTTAAAATCTCCGCATACAACAATGGATTCAAAAGAGCGATTGCTGACTTTGTTAAGTGTTAACTTCAGGTTTTCTAAGAACAAAATATAATCTGCAGTTCTCTTTGTTGGAGGTCTGTAAATGCAAAGTATTATCACTTTTAGTGAAGTAAGAAGTACAACAGAAATTTCGAAAATATTTTCAATGGAATGCACATTTAATTCCGCCAAGGGGATAGAATCAATATTATTTCTAACGTAAATACAAGAACCCCCATACGTAGGACCTTTATGCGATTCTCTCTCTCTGCAATAAAAGCCTTATTATTGCTCTTATTGTTAGCATTTTTATCATTATTATTATTGTCTCAAAATAATGCAAAGTTCAATTTTATTTATATTGCTTGCATGTAAATTGTAGTGTTCTGCCTCCAGGTTTCAAAATCCTACCTGCAGAAATAATAAATATCTATCCATCGATCTATTACTTACTCTCGCATTAAAGCCACCACATACGATGAGATGATCATTTCTATTTGTTTTATCAATATATTTCTGCAGTAGCTGATATAGATCTTACATTTCCACCATTTTCCCTTCTTCTGGGGTATACAGTCCTACTATGGTCAGATGGAAATCCTGAATCTTGAAAAAATTACTTTTTCATTGATGAAATTATAGCTTTTAATTCTTGATTTTCAACTTTTATGAATTAGAATGGCTATTCCTGCTTGTGCCCTTGTATTTTGACATACACAACTATAAATCATTATGTATTCGTCCAGTTCTTTTGTCCCTTTCAATATTTTCTTAATTTCTGTGATGATGGCAATTTGTATTTTTCACTCGAGCATAAGTTTTCCCAGCTCCATCTCTTTACACCCCTACATTCCAAGTTGCTATTCTTAATTCCTCCGAAATTCCTTTACTCTTGTCCTTTTTGGGTGTTGGTTGTCGTCTGTTTTCGTCTGGCTTTATCTTGTGAAGATTGCGAGTTTGGAATTTAACTCTAAAGAGGTTACCAGCCTCTTGCAAAGTTTGTGGTATTATAGGCGTGCTACCTTATGGCCTTTCCATATGCCATCATGTGTATTAACCCTACATAAAGGTTGCTCCTTATGCCAAACTTTGGCCGTTAGTGACTTCACCCGTTACCCTGGGCATGGGCTTGCCCTTTCAATCCCCAACGAGATGGGTTCCTTTGAGGCCATCGCCTCGGTGTAGGTCCTCTTCTGGATTACTACTTAATTTAACCCCTCCCTGTCGACCTGTCCGGCAAGGGAGGCCCTACCAATAGCTACGCTACCACCGGCATAGCTCTCAGGGTCATTGGGGCACTCGAGCTCCACCACCAGTGTCAAGGTCAAGTACTGCCTAGTAGGAGATAACTTTCTATACTATATACAAGGTGAGTCACGTAACTTTAGCACCTTCTGTAGCTTTTGAACGGTTCAAGATATTGAAATACAGTTTTCACGGAAGTGCATGAGAAAATAGGGCTAATTGATACGTGTATTTATTTCTACTTTATCATTTGTATTTTACGAGATATTTGAGGTAACTTTGTTTTTTCAAATGGAACTATACATATTTTTTCAGTCTATCATGAAGAGCGTAAAAAGACGAATCCAATGATATACATAATGTCATATGTTAAATAAGGATTTTTTTTGAGAAATTTTTATTCTTTTGCGATCAGTTCTTAACGGATATTTTGAATGTAACAGACCACCACAGAAGGTCACGCAGTGCTCCACCAGCAAGCGCGCGCTCGGGGAAGGGAAGGGATCTTAGTATTTCAAGATACAAAACATGCCCCAAATATTCACAAAACTGTTGTAGTTTTTTCCCTGAACTCTGCTTTCCATCCTTCCCCATTTCCAGATTTTTTTAAGAAATGGATGGATTAAAAATAAGGATTTATCGCAAGTATGTATTGTAATAAAATTGTTTATTACTTTAACTCCAGTTAATGGGGTTTTATATCACAGGATATTAATGGGATCTTGAAACAAAACATTATAAGAATAAATACAGACCGTGCAAAGAATATTGCATATTCTAATCAAACAATAATAATAATAAGCGTAGAATAATAACACAGGGATAGAAACATCCATTAAGATAATAATTAATCACTAAAATAAAAATGTATTCTCCAAATATAGTAAACAATAGGAAATAAAGGTAATCACTAGAGACGGACAAAACTGCATTGTCCCTCGTATCTCGTCCGACCTGTGAATCATTCTCGCTGGCCGAAGAAGGGAGAAGGGTCGTGGAGGGGGAAGCGCCCAGCCAAGGCCAAGGGAGTACACTGGCGAAGGAGATTCTCTTTCTCTGCGGGAGGCAACGAGACTACGAAATTCTATCTCGTAGGGACAGAGTATTCTCCTAAGCAGTCCAAACCGGCCGGAGCTCGGAAGAGACTTACGATCAAAACTGCTTAGTGTAGAGCAACGATTTCTTCCTCATTAATTGATTTAAAATAAATTCTGTCTAGCGTAATAATGAAACTTTTCCTTTTACTTTCATAATATTGAAGTATTACATATCGTCGTACACAATAAAAATAATAAATAAATAAACAAATAAATTAATAAAAAATAAAAGGAGATGGCTCACAGTAACAACTGTATTTAAGTGTATTCTTATTATTGTAAATGTTTTGTGTTACGGTGTTTACGTTTTGCATACTTTGTATGTAAATGAAAACCTCACATAATTTAAACTTCGTAAAAATTGAATTATGAAATAATTATTATTGATTCTATTGAAGAGAACCTTTTCTTAGTGTGCCTCATCGAGCTATCTCCCATCTGACTTGAGAGATGACCTAAGACTATCTTCGTATTTCGCACGTGGAGAGGCTGTCAACGTATGCGCCGCGCCGTAGGCGTAGGACCGTTTCTTCCCTCCCCGGCCTTTCGTACGGTGAACCGAGGAAGCTTTGACACCTCGATATGTTAGGAGCGTTCAGAATATTTAGGATATGTTTTGTATCTTGAAATACTAAAATCCCTTCCCTTCCCCGCGCGCTTGCTGGTGGAGCGCTGCGTGACCTTCTGTGGCGGTCTGTTACATTCAAAATATCCGTTAAGAACTGATCGCAAAAGAATCAAAATTTCTCAAAAAATCCTTATCTAACATACGACAATATGTATATCATTGGATTCGTCTTTTTACGCTCTTCATAATAGTCTGAAAAAATATGTATGGTTCCATTTGAAAAAACAAAGTTACCTCAAACATCTCGTAAAATACAAGTGATATAATAAAAATGAATACACATATCAATTAGCCCTATTTTCTCATGCACTTTCATGAAAACTGCATTTCAACATCTTCAACCGTTCAAAAGTTACAGGAGGTGCTAAAGTTACGTGACTCAACCTGTATATTACTTTGTATATACAATATAAATTTGTTAAACTGCCTTTTCATAAAACAAATCCACCTTTGACGGAATAACTTTCTTGACGATCCTTAGCTTCCTATTCATGAGTTTATCACAAACAATAGCTTCAATGAATTATTTTACAAATTTGTTTAGGGTAGTTTTCAATTCTGAACCACTATGAATCAGAATCTATGTACCTACACTCTGAACTCCAGAGATCACGACAGCAATCTGTATCTTCCCAAGGCACCTAACACTTTGCATCAATTAATACTTTGGTGTGAGGATTTGAAAATCCGTGAGTAATGTTTATCTAAATAAGATAAGTTGAGACAAAGTCTCTACTTTGGTGGCCTGGGTTTAGGTTGACTAGGCCAAATACAGCACACTGAGAAAAAAAACTTTAATTTGTCTAAAAACTTTTGACCGGCAGTACACGTTTACAAGAAAGTATTGAAGATAAGAGTTTTTAACTTCAAAGTAAAATTTGTTCTTCATATTTAGTTCTTTTATTAAGGTCATGTACATTTTAAAAAAATTAAAAGTTTCATGCAATTTGTGCAATATTAAAAAATAACTACTGGTGAAAGAATGGCACAGACTTTCTTGTAGTAGTTTTCTAATTTCCTTGGTGTAGACTAGCTTAATGTTTTGCACCATATTCTTGGCAGCTGCTATCTATCACCATCGAAAATTAATTTTTAAAAAAAGGTTTCTCAAGTTTTCGATTTCTAAGGGTAGATTAGAAATATTACTTTCAGAATATTAACCATCAATAGTAATAGGAAGTGTCTGAAGAATATCATGGATATATTTACAAAACAATGTCTTTTAATGTTATCTGTATGTACAAAACTGTTAAAACAATAAATTATTTTCTTGATTTTGTTTTCTTTTTTGATTTTGTATTTGCTTCGGCTGTCTTCTTCTGTTCCAACTTGTCCAAAGTACGGAAGACTTGTTTCCGAAGTTCCTTTCGGCGTTTTAGCATTCTTATTTCTTCTTTTTCCAATATTTTTTTCCTTTCTGCCTTCTTTTCAGCAACTGCAGCCTTATCCTGTCGCTGCTTTGTATTATAAGCAACTTTCAATGCTTTTATGAGATGTGCAACCTATAACAAATAAAATAAATTAATTGATTATAACAACAACGACCATCTTTCTCTGTTTGTCAACTTTTCCTGGCACCCGTACTATACTTGGGTTTTTCTAATGTGGCAGCTGAGGATATTATCTTCAAGATGGAATATGGCACAACTTTTTGCATCTTTCTCAGTCCTGTCGCATGATCACGACTGTATTAAGTAGTGCTGCAGATCAAGTGACTAGTGGCACGACCGACAGTCATGTCACATTCCATCTTGAAGATAATACCCTCAGCTGCCACGCTAGAAAAACCCAAGTATATTACATAACATTGCACACTTCTGAAAGATAATTTACAGAGGTGAACCACTCCCTACATCACATAGAAAATAAGATAATATTTTTAAATAAGTAACAAAACCTACAAAATAAGTGATAATATATTATAGCTGCAAAATTGAACAGTGATATGAATAGCATTTGTAATGGATTCTTGATCAATATTTTTATGTGCAATATCCTCTGCTCAATAAACCTTAAATAAACAAATAAATAAGCACTGAGATTGAAAAAGATCATACCAAAGTTGTTCTGTTCAAGATCAATATACATGAGCAGCAGCAGCATTAAATCCAAGGAATTAGTTACTCATTAAAATTTTGATTTTTCTGAGAGCTAATAGATCTACTTATGAATGCAATAATATGCATTTCCTTGAGAGCATACATTGTACAATATGGCACCCAAACATGTGATCTTCATGCATATTTCCTTTAAATTTTAAACGAGCAAGTTACACAGTCATTCAGTTAGCTTTCCTTTGAACAATTCATATTAAATGTCTGTTCTTATTTGGTTCTTTTCTAAATTACTCAGAAATGGTTGGAGAACTGGTGCCTTCCATTGAATGAAGGGAAATGTTGTGTCTTATCTGATGGGAAAAAATTTCTAAACCTTGGAACTACATTAAAATTGAGATGACTAAACAGATGCTCTCACAATGGCTTAGTAGTGACTAAAGTTCAAAACTGAAAATGGGATAGACGAGTAGGTACTATTATCGAACAAGCCCACTCCATATTGTGCATAAATCAGAAAACTTTCTCCATTCTAGATTCTGAATTGGTTAAGCAAATATATAGGCCCTAAAAAGGTCAAAAATAGGCACTTAAAAACTTGAAAATAGGGATTATAGTTGACAATATGCAGGCACTTAGGAAGTAAAAACTTAAAAAATAAGCAGGGAAATGGGCATTATGATTGAATAATATTAAAATTTATAAGTACTATATAAAGGATGATCATAATTCTCTACAAACAAATCAAATTTTTTCAATTGTCAAAATATATTGTGGAGTTAGATAATATTTCCTGAGAGTTGACTAGTGTGGAATTTTAAATTTTGTGTATTTTGTTGGTTAAACTGATTAAATGTAGGATTTTCAAGTTTTGAAAATGGAATGTTTGCAGCATGGCACAAGACAGTGTTGAAATTCTTTGTCTTCATCTTTTCACTGCACGTGCTGAAGAAGTTTTGAATAGATTTTCTCACTTTTTTCCCCTTTTTTTTCTCTTTCTTTCTTTTCCCCGCATTTTTTGCACAAATTGCAAATGTTTTATGTTGTAAGAAGTATTGTTTTGCATAATTTACCACCGTTTCACAACACTGGCAAAAAATACATTTCCAGTCCAACGTGAATCTTCTCCATAAATCCACTCTTTCAGCAATGTACTTCTTAAAATAATTAGAAACAACGAAAGGATTTTCAAGCAATTTCTAAACTCTCATGAAATGTATTTTGCATTTTAACAGTAAAATAATGTTTTCTTAACATTGTATGCTACTGGAAACAGTAGAAAACAATCAGCATGAATCAATACTGATATACTCCTCATACATGATATAATAAATAAAACTAAATGTACTACTTCAAAATTACCAAATGTCACTGGTGAGTGAGGGGAAATGTATGGAATGGGAAAAAGTGAAATGAAGCGAGCAAGGTGATGTAAGTGGGGTGAAGTGGAAAAGAAGACATGAGGTGATATGAGTGATGTGACTCATAGCAAACAAGAAAGTGAGGTGAGCAAGCGAGGGGTTTGCTGAAATGACTTTGGAATAATATTATGAGAAAAAAAATTTCTTAATGTGATCCAGATTAAAAGAATCAAAGCTTAAATGAATTTTAGCCCATTGATTAATAAAAAGTCTATTTTCTTTTAGAAGAGTGTTTTAGACATTGGAAAGAACAGTACACTCCATTTCCAACAGCAGAGGAGGGAGATGGGGACGGGGATGGAGGTCCTGGAATCTCGCATTGTGGGACATTTAAAGAGTTGGGATGGGAAGGTTGCTTAGAGGGCTGAAAGGCAAAAAGGCAACCTAAAAGAAAACAAGTATAAAGAATTATTGAAACCAAAGAACAATATTTTCAAACAATTCATGATGTCCCTACAAGTTATTATACATAAAACTTGACTTACCTTCTGCTCTTTAGGATCTCTTACTACAGCAATCCTCTTCTTCTCCACTTGTCTTCTGGCAGATACACCAACAGGAACCTTTGGTTTAGTTTTATAAGGTAGCATCTTTTGTAATTTACGAGGTATAACCAGAGGTGGGAATACTTTAGGTTCACGTTCAATAGGCTGTGAACATATCACAACATACATTTTATCAGTAATTAACTACAAATACTTCAACCAAATACAACATAAATTGAGAGAATAGAGACAGACAGAACCAGAGGAAGCCTGAGGCTCAGATCCAAAAAGAAGGCAGTGTCAGAGTCAGAGGGTGAGAGAAAGAGAGAGGCAGAGAATGACAGGCAGGGGCAGGTCTGACACAAACAAGGCATAGACAAGAAGGAAGTTAGAGACAGACTAAGGCAGAGGCGCAGTCAGAGAAAGGCCAAGGCAGAGGCAGAGACAGGTCGAGGTAGTGTCCAACAGGTCAAGCCAGGATCAGAAATGGGGCAAGCCCAGAGGCAGACATGGGTGAAGCCAGAGTCAGAAACAGGCTGAGCCAAAGGCTGAGGCTGTCAGGAGCTGGCTGGGATTGAGTTCGAGACAGACTCAGAGGGAGAGACAGGCAGGGGCAGCATCTGACATAGGTAATCAGAGGCAGCATCCATCACTGGCGGGGTCAAAAACAGCATCCAACACAGGCAAAGGAATAGAGGCAGGGACAGGTAGAAACAGTCAGGGAAAGAAAGGCAGTTAGAGAGACAAACAGACACAAACAAGCAGAAAAGGAAGAAAAAATAAATGAAAGAAAAAGATTTCTTTATATTTTGGCTCAAAAAGTTTTGAAACCTGTTTTCTGATGTACTGTACTAGAAGAACTGATGAACTGTACTGTAAGAAAAAACTATTGGGGGGGGGGTTAGCTATGAAGCTACCTCTGAAGTGCAAAGGTGTATGTCCATTAATAACTCACACTCCCTTTCACGAAAAAAATGTCAGGAAATGTTTCTTTTCAGAATAATGTGTGTGCACAATCAAGTTTCTTTCACTCTTGGATAAATGCTTTTGAAGAATTTTTGGGTTGCAGATGTATTACTCTTCTTAATATACTCACCGTGTACAGACTGTCTAGTGCAGGCTCACAACGAATACCCTTCTCTCTCTTTAATTGCCCTACAGTCTTCATTCCTTGCCAAGCATTCTTCTGATCAGAAGGTAATAGTAAGGACATTACAGGATTATACAATCTGGGTATTTCCACTCGATACCAAGTACGACAAAAAACAATGTCTAAAAACATAACATCAGAAATCTATTACTCAGGCAAAAATTTAATTTTCTCATCTGTACAGAATAGAGATTCATGTATTGTTATTGATGTTGAACAACAACAACAACAACAATAATAATAATAATATAAATTGTTACGACTATTTTCGTAATGTAATTTTAATGCAAATAATCCTGCGCCATCAATGGCAATTGTGGTGCAAGTTACACAATTTCTGCTTACATTTTTGTCAAAATAGTAATAGTATAAATACACTAACACCATTTTCAAATGCAAAAAAAAACAACATGATGCTAACTAAATCATTACTTATAAACAATATACAGAGTGAACTTACCACTAAGAAGTATTTTATCCTCAAAAGTTGCCCTGAAAGAACCTTCTGGCTTTCCAAATGCTCTCTTAATCTGACCACGAATGCCTGATACTGTTCGCAGTTTTGCTCCTTCAAATTTAGCTACTTCTAGAGATGAATTGAACATTCCTCTAATAAAAGCAGTTTTCCTGTATATTTTCATTGGAACTCCAGTAAGCTTCAATTTCTTCATGACTTGAACAGATTTATCTAGTTCTACAACTGATCCAGTTGCAGCAATACGAAAACCAGGCTGAGGGAAAAATAACAAACTTGTCACAAGACACTTAACAACTAATTAGCTCAAAGCAAGAAAAAAGGATTGTGAAAATTTGCTACCAAAATTGCCAAACATGAAAGGTATGCAATAGAGGCATACATTTAAATGCACTCTCTATACTATTTAAACTATTTATATGCCAAATTAGTCCTAGGAATTTTTATGAAATATTTTATATTTAACAATAAACACTTACTATATTAGTAGCTACAAGCTTCCATCAACTATACAGTAATCTTTAAAATAAATTATGCATTATTTTAAATATTAATTTGAATTACACTTTCATTTATTTAGAATTACACTTGACACAAATTAGCTGCTACGGTGTCATCCAGTAGACTTACATGTCACCACAGTGACATCACTATGGTGACATTCACCCTCTGATTGGATGACACCATAACAGCTGATTATGTGAAGTGCAATTATGTTTAAATCCTAGTATAACATTTTAATTTAATTTGTTTATTATATGCATTTTTTAACAAATCCAATATTATCCATGTTGAATCTAATTCATTTGAACATCAATTTGCTGTTCAATTCTCTTGCACAGTAATTGCCTGATGCTATGACTATTCTTACCTCTTTATTAGCAACATCCTGAAGAGCCAAGAATCCTGACCCTTGAGGTGTAATTGGTCCCCAGAAATGAGCCATACATGCAATATGCTCTGGAGTGTATTTAAGCATTCTGAAATTAATTTGAGTGATATAAATACAAATTAGTTTTTTATAATATGCTTATTAGTTTCTTATAATATGCTTCTTCAGTTTCATAACATATAATGAGCTCTATTATTCAATAAATATAAGACAGGACAAGAAAAAAGATTATAAACTTTAAAAGTGATGTAGACAAATATGGAAATGTGGGTAAATGAAGGAAATGGAATGATCAGTCTGGATCTATTTCTTCAGGATATTGAATGAAAAAATTTTAATTCAGAGGACATGCTAAAGTTTGAAAACAAACTGCTCATTTAATTGAAATTAACCAGCAGTCAGTCATTGATTAACTGAACACTAATAGAATAATTAGTATGCTTGCACATTAGGATTTAACTATAAATTCAAATGAGTCGAAGGTGGAGGCAGATACACACAATTTCTACAATGCCTGCAAGGGAATTGCATGCTTGTTTGAATTCACCTCTTTTCATTTGGTATGACAGTGAATGTTTACTTTATTCAGGAAAGGAGAGGAAAGAGAAATTTGAAGGGTGCCCTTTTTCTTTTTAAGACTATTAAACATTGCTGTAGGATTTAAACAAAATTTCCTTAACATTTCCCACAACAATTTCAGAATCCCATATCTCTAAACCAAGGAGTCGCAACCTTACAAAACATAGCAGACAAAAGTTTTAAAAACTTAAAGAGCCAAAGTGATGATAAACAATTTTTCACATTGCCAGAATTAAGAAGGAAATGTATAGCAAATATTATATGTTCCTCATTCTTTTCTTATCACTAAACTTTTTGGTGCAAGTTGTGGAAGAGATTACTGAGAGTTTTAACACCTTTTTTGCAAGAAAAAGAAAGTTTCCTTCATTTCTCCTGAAAGGGCCAATGTTCCTTAGTAACATTTGGCCTTTTGCTAGTCATATTCAATCAGCGCACTGTAACAAATGCTTTGCACTTCACCCAAGTATCCTCCTTCAGAACAAAATTCTGCAAGCCAGCTGTTGCTGGTCTGGTAATCTAATCCTTATCTAGTAACCTAGCTCAATGTAATGCTTCAATAAGAAAAGTAATGTGAGAAACAAGGATAGGAAAGATATATTTGTCAATCAGGAAATAACAAAACGACAGTGCAACAAAAGGGATGAATGCCCATGCAAATTGAACTATCAGATTTTAAGATGAAAAACAATTCTTCTAGGAACTATCATAATTATTAGTCACATAAATGACTGTAATGAATTCGCAGTTGAATGTAAAGCCTGATAAATAAGATATCACTGTGAAAGCAAGACACAGATGAGTTAATATAGATGCATATAGAAATCCACGGATGAAGTCACGACAACGGAGGTAATAGGTTCATAGAGGAATTCAACAATCAGAAGTGGTCAGAAGGTTGTCGTGAGCAGACATGAGAAAGGAATTGTTTTTGGTAATTGGACATAAATGAGGAAGAATCCGAGTGTCTTCGAGAGCAAATGTTGATTATGTTGGAATAATCTCGAGATTGAGTATGAATGTAAATAATATTTTTAGTGTGTTTCATTTAAGTTATTGTTCAGTGAATTTACTTGTCAGCATGTGTTTTGTTCAAGTTACTGTCTCAGTGAATTTAATATTTTTTTTTATATTTCATTTTAATTTATCATCAGGAGAAAAAGAAGATAGTAATGTTAGTAATTCGTAATTTGTTTAATTTTATGTTTTTTGTTAATAAATTGTTATTTGATTAAATTAACTTTGGATTAGTTTTTATTTTTCAATGTTACCAGTGAGATCATTATATTTTTTATAACATACAGTGTATACTGTATAATTATCAGCCCTATAATTTTTTTTTAATGGCTATATTTTGATTGATTGATTTTTTCGTGTTTCCGGGCGCGTCAACTACTTTGGTCATTAGTCCCGTTAGTGTAGTGCATGTTTTTTTTCTCGGGAGATGGCGGTGATCTTCCCCCGCTGGATGGCGAGATCCGGCGCCGACCTACCGTCGGCTAGTGGGGTTTCCCCCTAACCAGGACTCTCCCACCAGCGGGGCACCGCCCCAACCGGACAAGCTCTAACTTCCCGACCGGTCACCCGGAATATGTGGTAATGTAGTGCATGTTAGTGTAAGTGTGTGTGTAAGGGGAGAGGATAGGGCAAGGAAGAGGAAGGACAGATCGCACGTGGTCCGTGGCCCGTTTGGTAGGGTACTGCTCCGGCATTCGCCTGGTGTTGATCGGAGAAACCATGGAAAACTACCGATCAGAGCAGCTGGCCGCTAGAATTCTCCTCCAGACAGCAGCTGAATTCGACCTAGCTGAACAGCTAGTGTCGAAAATCCTGCCACCGTCAGGACTCGAACCTAGGACCTCCCGGTTAGAGGCGCTGCAGTGACATCAGTTGATGCACTGAGCTACCGCTACCGGTTTAATGGCTATATTCTTTCCAATTATTTTTTCTCTATAAATTTAATTTTGTACAGAAGAAAAGGGAAAATAGTGCATTCTTAATTAATGAAGTTCAAGCATTTCTTCACTCTTATAAATGTTTTCACCATCTCTCTCTCTCTTTCCTCTCCCCAAACCCTTCAACACTCACCTGTGCCTTAGATTATCTTCCAATTTTGCAAACACTGGAATTGTTTGAAATCTTCTCCATCCCAATGAAACAATTAGAGGATCACAGTTTTTCAATATTCTGCTGTGCCATCTATGTTTCTTTATCCTCACTTGTACATATCCCACATTTTCCTCTCCAGTTAGCAAACCACCAACAATCAATGGGAAAGTTGGGTCAAAATTAGTCACTAACTCACAAGGAACATTTGACAGTTCTACTCGAACATACATTCCTGGCCGAAAGCCTTCTAATTGCACTCTCATGTCTTCATCCATACCTTCAAATTCGCTCTTGTTTATTTCAGCCTGTCTGCTTACTTCTTGCTTCAATTCATCATAATAGGTGAAACCACCTTCACCTTCATCATATTCTGCATCAAATTTAGCTTTCAGTTTCTTCTTCTTTTCAATAAGTTCTGTTTTGGACAATGAAGACAGGTCTGCAGAATCTTCCTTTTTTGAATCTAATTTTTCACTGTCAGTTTTCCCCGCAACATGTTTCTCTCCTGTCTCCAGGTCCTCAAAATCCCCAAAAACATCACTGTCACCACTAACACTAGCATCATCCAGTCGCAGTAATTCCTCAGCATCTTCTGATTCTTTCCATTTCCCAGTTACAAAACAATCTGTGATCGACAACAGGGATTGAGGATTATTCCAATCTTTTCCACAAGTTGTCCGGGTCTTTGAACAATCTTTTCCATCCTGCAAATCCCGCTCTTCCTGTAACTGCTTCTGTTCTTTCGTTACCTTCCTAAAAAGACCACCCAAATCATCCTCTTCTTCTTTACTTTCATCTTTATCAGGTAAATTAGACCGCTTATCTTCACCTGCAAAGTAGATATATCCATAAGAATATTAATATGTACCAAAGCAATTAGATAAATGAATCCTCAGTAACACTCATAATGAGGAAGCATTTTCGAGACAGCACAAATGAAAAAACTAGTGCAGCTACAACAGCACACTCTTTCTCATATTATCTATGAAGGATGCATATTACTGACACTTACAGAACTTGAGCCTGAAATTTTGTATGTTTCAAGTTGTTTTCAAAGCTAGTGAATTGTTTCTTCATTTGGGAATTGTCTCATTCACTCACAAATGACTTTGCGAGTGTTCCCAACCAGTAAAATTTAATTCCAAGTGGAGATATGAAACTGAGCACCAGAAGTCAGAGGTCATAAAAAAACTTATCCTTCATTTTGGAACATTCAAAAGCTTCATTTAAAAAAGCACTTATGCCATTCAATTTTGAGTATTAAGCTCTATTTAACACAAGGTTTAAAGAAATTTTGTTTTTTTAGATATTATGAGAAAATCTTGTTTATGTATTTTGTGAAAAATCAAGACTTAACTCAAAATTATGCAAAATCTACTGTTTAAGAAAAACTGTATATGAAATTATTTAATATAGACCCATGGATTGCCTTAAAAAAATAAATCTCTATCTTCAAAAATAAAAGGTTTAGCATGGAATAGAAAATATTTTAAACTTTTACAATTTTTGAAATTTCAGAAATTTGAACCTCTACCATATTTATAAGCAGCTTCTCAAGACAAAAATTCAAACAAAATTAGAGTCATTTTTTAAAATATTCTGAAAATGTTCTAGTCTTCAACTAAGGTATCTTCCAAAATGAAAATACAGACAGAAATATATTCGTACATACATACACTTCAAAGACATTTTTTATATGTGAATAAAACTTTGAATAACATAAAAAGTAGGTTAATGACACATAAGCATTGATAAGAATAAAAATGTATTTTTATAATAAACATGCAATATATCCTTTGAACACTAAAACAACTTTTGCCATGAGCTGGCCTCAAATTCAGATTGCTTATTGTGCTGGCCAAAAGCCAGGTTACAAACCTAATCACCAATCATACATGACGCTTGATGTGCACATCAATTAGGCATGACGCTTGCAATCTAAATACTATAATTAGCATTTTAGGCCCGCAACAGACTATACCAAGGAATGCATTGTGAGAAATGTGGAAAATTAAAACAAAGAACACTTACTGACCCTCACACACTAGAAAGAGTTTTCTCAGTCGCCTATGCGGAGAACAAAAAGAGTTCCTCGCTTGAGTCGGTCAATGAGCGAGTTTTCTCGGACACATTTCTACTCCTTTATTTTAAATATGTAACATTTAGGCCTTTGCTACAGCAGGAAAACACTAAACAGTGGGTAGAACTAAGTGAGGTTATAATACGAGGGTCACTATGAAAGTTTTGAGATACACAAAAACTAAGAGACTTAAAATAATTTTGATTACTGTATTTTCGCAAAATAAATGCCACAACATTCTATACATTTTTGTATTCTCGTAAAACCATTTTCGAAACATTTTTTCAACTCATTTTCCTTGAGTGCTGAAAGTTCACTTTCGTAGGCTTCAACAGCTTCTTCAGGACTGGAGAACCTCCTTCCTCGCATGCGATTTTTGACTGTAGGGAACAGAAAATAATCACATGGAGCCAGGTCAGGATTGTAATGTGGGTGAGTCATTAGTTTAACCTCTGTTGACTCCAGGAACTGAATTGTAATGTTGGCCATGAACGCTGACGCTTTGTCATGGTGCAGGACGATTCCCCGCAGTCCTGTCTTCAGTCATCGTTTTTGAAGCTTGGCAAAAACGTTAGGTAGACATATTGTTGTATACCACAGAGCAGTAACAGTTCTTTGTTCTTCCAGTGGAACAGCTGCGACATGACCGCTTTTGGAAAAGAATGTTGCAACCATTTTCTTTCTGATGCTTCGAGGCCACTAACTTTTGTTGGTGGATGTTTGTCAGGAAAAACCCATACAGTGGACTGGCGCTTATTTTCAGGATCAAACTGATTAAACCATGTTTCATCACCAGTAACCATGTCAGAAACACGTCTAGAGTTGCCTCCTTCAAATCTTTTCAACATCTCTTCACACCATTCCACACGGTTGTTCTTCTGTGATTCTGTCAGAGTGTGAGGCACTCATTGAGATGCAACTTTTCTGACTCGAAGCTATTTGTGCAGGATTTTGGAAACTGCTGGCGATTCAATCTGCAGGGATCTTTCAACGTCCTTAAATGTCATACGATTGTTTTCACGCACTAATTTTTCCACAGCAACGATGTTTTCTTCAGTCACTGCAGTCACTGGACACCCGCTTCTCTTCTCAACTTTCAACTAAGTTCTGCCTCTTCTGAATTCTTGAAACCGCCGAAAAATTGTCACACGGGAAGGTGCAAGGTCCCCAAAGACCCGATGCAAACGATCAAGGTTTTCAGATTCGTTTAAACCACTTTTAAAGACATAAAGAATCAATGCACGAAAGTGCTCTCTTGTCGGCTCCATTCTGACAACTGAATGCCCCGTCAACAAAAATAATCAAGGTAGATTTCTTAGCAACAGCAATAAGCCGAGCAAGTTCCTACTTGCACGCAATACTCAGAAAGGACACAGCTATCGACTCACATTCCTGGAAAGGTAATAATGGACTGCAACACAGTATATCTCAAAACTTTTGTAGCGACCTCTGTATTTAGCAGTAAAACACATGATAAACAATGATATTAAATTGTTTACTTGAATTTTCTCATTAAAAGAGAATGAACAAGAAAAAACGTGTGTGAAAGATATACTTACTTGAATGAAACCAGTTCATAATGAGCAATATAAAAATATAAATTTGAAGCAAGAAACTTGAAAGGGCTATTTTGAAATATTTTAATAATTAATCATTTTCTTAATTCGTATTTATTACTAGTGTATTATATTCTGAATTAGTTGATCACAATTCAACCAATAAATACAGTAAAACAGAGGGGGGGGGGGAATTATGGAGCTCAAGAAAATATGCACAGATTGCACTCCTCCCTTGCAAGTCACATACGTTCCAGTGTTTTACATTAAATAAGGATTTGTATGCAATGCAGTAATGTATTTCTCATTAGGCAATTCGAACTAGTTAAACAGATGGTTTACAATTACGGCAACAAAACAAGGATTTCACGGGTTAAAGTTACACAAGAGCATTTAATAAAACAAGAACTGGGACTCGCAGGTGATCTCATAGCTAACTACCATCCCACTCTCGGCTTGTAGAGCATAAAGGCATTTCAAGACATCGAATAACCTCTTTCGAGTGTGTGGACGCAGCACTACCAGCCTCTTTCCACATTTCTCGTCGCACATTTCTGGCAACACATCTCTCGGTGTAGTCAGTTGCGGGCCTTAGGCTAGCTCCTGCTTACGAGAAATGCGTGACGTGAAATGTGGAACATAGAAACAAGGGCCACTTATGGACCCCCACACACTAGAAAGAGTTTTCTCATTCCCCTCTGCGGAGGCGAAAGAGCTCCTCGCTTGAGCGAGTTTTCTTGGACACATTTAATTTTTTATATGACATTTAGGCCTTCACTATAACAGGAAAACACTAAACAGTGTGTACAACAGTGAGGTTATATTATTTAGCAGTAACTAACATGAAAAACAACCAGTTTTTTAATTGGTAACTTGAATTTTCTCTTTAAACAGGAATGAACAAGAAAAAACGTGTGTGAAAGATATTCTTACTTGAATGAAACCCGTTCATTATGAGCAATATAAAAATAAAAATTTGATGCAAAAAACTGGAAGGGGTATTTTGAAATAATTTAATTAATTCATTTTATTCTTAATTCATATTTATTATTTATGAATGAATTTATTAACTGTGAATTTTATTCTGAATTAGTTGATTGTTCACAATTTATTCATAATTGAAACAATAAATACAGTAAAACACAAGAGGGGAATTTCGGAGTTCAAGAAAATATGTACAGATTGCACTCCTTCCTTAAAAGTCTCAGTTTTTTACATTAAATAATGATTTGTATCCAATGCAGAAATGTATTTTTATTTAGGCAATTCGAACAAGTTAAACAGATGGTTTATGATTATGGCAGCAAAACAAAGATTTCAGGGGTCAAAGTTACACAAGAGGTTTTATTAAAACAAGAAATGGGACTCGCTGGTGATCTCATCACTAATTGCTGTCGCACTTTCGGCTTGTAGCGTATAAAGCCATTTCAAGATATCAAATAGCCTATTTGTAGTTTGTGGACGCAGCCTCTCTGACCTCTTTCCACATTTCTCGTCGCACATTTCTGGCAACGCATCTCTCGGTTTAATCTATGGCGGGCCTTAGTGTGTGCCAATTACACATTCCTATTTTAATCTTTGAAAATATACATTTGGAAAACTTTTCACATGTAATTTTACATATTATATTTGTTACAAACGTAGTCACCATAGCAAGAGGTTTATCTCTTCAATAAATTTTTTTAATGAACATAATGTTTAATTAAAAAACACCAGTATAAAGATTAGAATGATAGTTGAATGAAATTTCTTACCATATACTAACTTCCATAAACTAAATCTGTTAGCTTGACGGTCCAAAAAAGCATTAGCGGCACGTTCAGTCAAATTTGATTTCCATTGGACAGCTGAACTTTCAACTACTTCACCTTCATTTTCAGAATTGGAGGAATTTTTATCACTTTCGTGATCTTTAATATCGCTATTCACAAAATCATTATACATTTCATCATTGCTACTGTCACTTTCACTTTCATTTTCACTAAAATCTGCAGAATGTTTCTTTTCAGTCTTCTTATCAGCTTTCTTTTCTAGAAGTGCAAGACATTCTGATATTTTACTTGTGACATCAAGATTTTGTTTCCGATGAAATCTGAAAATGTGTTAAATAACTATGGCGATACAATCCATAAATTTAAAACTTTTGGTCAAACGCTTTCTTATTATTTCAAAACAACTATATCTACTTACCTAACATTTTCTGATGGAGTCAATTCTTGAGGTTTTTCTTGATGCAAACCCTCAGAATGAATCTCATCATCATCAGATAGATCTTCATTCATCATATCACCCATGGCCAAAATAAGTTTTGCATTAGCAGCGCTAATTTGGTTCTTTTTCTGATGCTTCTTTAAAATATTATTTTCAATTGAAGATTCACAATTTTGTTTCTTAAACAGAGGAGGTTTAAAATCCAAGTCTTGCTGATTGGTTTGAGCAGGGTTAGTGGTATCATCTTCACAATTTACATCATCTTGCCAAATATACTTTTTCTTTGTTTTTCCTTCTCTTTTGGCAGAACTACTAATTTCTGATTTTATGCTCTTCTTTGTTAGTTTTTGTTTACCATTAATATCAGATTCAACAATTTTTCTTTTATCCTCACCAATTTTATCTTTTTCTGTGTCATTGTTACTGCCATCCTCCTCCTCCTCCTCCTCCTCATCATCATCATCGTCGTCGTCGTCATCATCATCGTTATCATCACCTTCTCCTCTTTCATTTTCATCAAATATTTTATCATTTTCATAATCTTCCTGACTATCAACTTCCATTCCTTCTTCATCAGAGACATCCTCATCCTCCTCTTCACTAGAAATTCCATCAATACTGTTTTCAAAAACTACTTTTCTTCTGTTTCGTCCTGAGTCATACACTGCTTCTTCATGGTACCGACTTGATTTTCTGGAAAGAAAAAAGGAGATTTTACATTAACATTTTTACATTACATTAACTTTTTTCCAAAAATTACTCATTATAAAGTGAAACTGAATTATGAAACTTAAAACTTTGGCAGTAGAAAAGAAACAAGAATAAAATGCTTAATTGTTAACATTGTGATTGTGGAGACCAGATGTAAAAAAATTTACGTAGATTATTACTTTTTTGGACTTGGTTTTTACGTTTATGATAATTCCATAAATTTAATAAGGCAAAAAAGTGTCATGTCAGAATTTTATTTAAAAAAGTAACAATAATCAACATAATTCAAACTCTCATAAAGTAAGCTTTTTTATTATTTTAAAATAACAAATATTTCATTACCCAAGAACATCAGCACTGGTTATTGGTTCAGCGCCAGAAAACAACTGCAACTCACTATGAGCCATCTTTTTGTCAAGTGGCTCTTGGACTTCCATGAGGGAGTTGACAAGTTCAGAAGTTTTCCTTTCCTACCAAACAAAGTTAAGGTATAATGCAACAATATATACTCTCCAATCATGATAAGAACAGAATACCACTTACATGAGAATGTGAATGACTACCACCAAGTTCAACATACACAGCATCCTTATCATAAACAATACCACCAACACCAGAAAACGGGGCATAGATTAATCTCTCTTTTTCAATCAAACTTCGACGTTTTTCTTTGTCAGGCAAAGGGCAAGGATCAGGCAAATATGTTACATCATTTAATTTAAAATCTCCACCGCCTGAAAAATTAAACTGATAAAATGTTATCAAAATAAATCTCCATAAGCATTTATCAAACAATGATTTTCCCCATACCTGGAATATGTATGCTGTAATTTTTGTTCAAGGGAATTCCACGAACATATCCATACAAACATATTTCCCTATCAACAACTGGGTTTTGCCTCACTGTTTCTGGAGAGGTTATATCTTCAAGTCTGTCAACTAAAAAATTTCCATAAATTGGGCTTAAATGCAGGACATAAAAGAAAATTTGAGTAGAATATGAAATGATTGTAAAAAATGAAGGTTAAGAAGCATAACTTCCAAATAAATTCACAATTCAGGAGCATTTATTACAGAACTACCTTCTGTTAAAAAAAATAAGATATAGAATTCTTGAAAAATTGCCTTCAACATTGTTAAAAATATCGAATATAGAATTGTTCCAATTATGTCAATTCAAATCTTTTCAACAGGCTGAGTGCCATACTGGTTAAATATACTCTGAAGAATCATTTGCTTCACAATTATGGTTACTAGAGGACATTCTTATGACTATTTACTGATTTCTTACTACTATTTGATATGATATGATTTGAAGATGAGAAAAAATCCAGAAACATTAAAAAAATTGTCTTTCCAAAACTTCAATAAAAAATAATAATAAAAGCAACATACTTACTAGCCTTTATTAAAACAACAGTAAATAACATAGTAAAACTAGTGGTGCTAAGACAGCATGTACTTTTTCGCAAAATTACGGGAAAAGTTCTCAAATTTCCAAAAAATTGTACACTACCTTAATTCAATATCTATCTTTAAGGAACAGATTTCATTAAGAGGAAAAATATTTAACTTTAATATTTTGGTTGTAATATGATGCTGAAAAAAATTTTGAACTTTTGCAATTTTCAAAAAATCAGTTTTCAATGAAAATGAGACCTGCACTATTCTCTTAAATGTCCTTCACATCCTCGAACAACTAAATTTAATAAAAAATGATGGAGCTTTTTTCTTGAAAATGTCCTAGGGGCTTCATGTAATGTATCACCCAAAATTAACATACCGGTTTCAAATTCAAGGGGCCACGACATCAGCCAGATCAATTATGAAACATCAATTTCAAAAAAAATCGGCTGAACAGTTTAGCCAGTAGCATTGTTCACAGATGAGCAGACAGATGGATTGACGGAGACAGATGTTTTGCTGTCATTCGATTTTCCGATATAACAAACCCACAAAACGGATTTTGGCAACACCATATGTTAAAGGATTTTTCCCTCTAAATTTAGCAACTGTATTTATCCACTTTTTCGTTACCAGGACCCTGTAATTAGAGTTTTTCTGCTGAAAAATCGCCGTTTTTGCGTGCAGCATTACATAACTTTCTGTCTACTCCGTAGCAAGAAAGTACAACTTAATAAAGACTATATTCATTTTCAATATCTCTAAACAGTAATGTGATTGGTTTTCATAATCACCTCAGTGATGTTTGGTTACTATTCCTTTTAGTTTTTTCCCAGAACATTCCTTACAAAACTCCAGCACTTTTACAGTTATTTCTTCATTTTAAAAACATTTGTGGACTCATAAATAGACCTGATTTATATTTGGCAAAAAATCAGTTGAAATTGTTTGTGGCATATGGGGTAGAAGTAGAAATTGTGCATGAAGTAGGGAAGAAGTAGAATCTTTCATGAGCTCTAGAATTATTTCTTCACTCTTTTCTACAAGTATATATAGTTAAATGATGAATAAAAATAGCTATGAAGTGAAGTTAGCAACATTTGCAAAATTTTTGCTCTCAAGATATAGGAAACCTATTTGGTAAAATGAACTACAGATTTTATTTTCATTATTGCTAATAAAACAGCTCCACATACTCCTGGCTCTCCTCCAATCACAGCTAGCAAAAGAATAGCTCAACAAACTATACTGTGATATACTAAAATGACAAACCATTTTTATTATGGAAATGTCATTTTATTTGACATAGAATATAGGGATGGCAATAGACGATCGCGAGGTGGTCGCTATATGACAAATAAACAGATTTTGAACCAGATCACGGACATTAGGCGAGGACTTTATCCAGAAGCAAGATTCTGCTGTGTTGACAGAGAAGGTTCTATAGAGCGCCATCGAACAAAGAAGTGGACAGCGTGCGAAGACCCACAAACAAATAACAAGGTTTATAACAATTGTAATACAGAGAAAACTGGTCATGACCAAAGAATGATTCATTTTTGATTATCATTATAATAAATTCTGATTTGTTAAGTTGAATGAAAGCTGATTATCATTGTTCGTTACTAGCAATCCAGCATTTTAATAAGATTTTCAGATTCCTTGCCATTCCGTATGGATGGCAGATTGAATAATTGGTTGCAGAGTAAGTAGCAACAATTATGAACTTCGAACCCCAATTAACTGAGCCAGCCCCACATAATTTTGTAAGGAGAGATATTTAAATTACATAAGAAGGATTAGGTTTCAAGTGTAACCTTTTCCTGGCACCCACATTACATTTATAAGTAATAATTATGCTTCAAAATGTCCCTCCAAGTGGGGCTTGTTTTTACATAGAAAGACGGGGCTTGTTTCAAATTGGCACCAGTCAACGTCGGGCATGTTTCAGTACATGTAGTGAAACTACATTTATGTTCAGATGCAAAATAAGGGGCCATCTCGGTATTTGCTCAATGGATCACGGAAACTAGTTGAAAAACCTGTTTGACACAGTGGTCAGTGACTTGGAAGCTGAAACTACATTACTTTTTACAGACATACTCAATCATAAAAATTTTACTGAATGAATGCAAACTAATTCATTAAATATCATTTTTTTTAAAATATTAATTTTGTTTTTGATGATCAGTATAGTCTTTAATCATATAGAAACAGTAATACTATTCAATGCCATGATTTGTTTTCTACAGAAGTCTCTCTTCCTTTTTCTATATTTTTACATTCTTGCTGTAACTTTCTAAGAAGATAAAATATTGTAATCGTGTGCTGAAAAACGGCAAATTTTCAACAGGTCATATTGCCAGGTCCTGGTAAATACAAGTGTATATTTTAGGAACTGAAAAATCGATTGATGGTAAAACTTGTCTGTCTGTGGTCAAAGTTAGCACCTAAATCATTCAGCTGATTTTTCCCATATTGATATTCCCCAATAAATTATAAATTTTAAATATATATTTTAAACACCTTCAGACCCTCTAAGTTTGAAATGGATACTTTTATTTAGGCGGGTACTTTAAATAAAGACTCTTGCTGCTTGAAAACACTTCATAAAATCCTTCTTTAGCTTATTTAACCAGCTCTAAAATAATTCAAACTCTTCTATAAAAGCAAAAGTCTTACTGGGAAAATAACAAACTACATATACTTGGGATCCCTCAAAGCAGGTTTTAAGGGTCTAATTCACACAGTTTCTGAGTAACTTGGATTGCAGTGTAACATGTAACATGCATTGTACTTTCCTACTTTCTTCTTAAAAAATCTGAAAATTCCTCAATTTTTTCTCTCTTAAATCTGTTGGATGTTCCCCTGTGAGTTAACTTCCTACCCTATACAAAAAAATTACCCAATACATTGTGAAAGTGCATAGGAAAGTTTTAACACAAAGTTCCCTTTACAAGTTCATGTTATAGACATACCTAACAAATAAGGATGTGATGTTCGCCATACCAAAGGCCTAAATTTCATCACTGATATGAAGCGTCCCAAGTTTTTCACCTCATTACGAAGATATTCTCCATGAAGTAATCCTGATAAATAAAATAACTTGGCTCCTGCATAAACTTCTGTCCATAATCTATGCTTTAGAGTTTTCTTCACACGCTTCAACTGGTTACTTCTTCTGAGCATATCAAGATGTGTTAAAACACCCATAATGCGAGGCATTCCATGAACCTGAGAAATAAAAATTAAAATATAATTCAGCCATGTTACACCTTTTAAAATGCCAGTGAAAGTATAATACAGTATCTTTTATTACCTGGCATATATTAAGAAATTCAAATATTTCCATTTCAAATCCAAAGGAGGCATCCACAAGAAGTAGTACTAAATCTGCTACCTTTGCAATATCAATCATGCAATTAATATCATTATTGCATTCCATAATTGTTAATCGACGTTTCTTACCTAAGAGACAGAAATTCATTCTAACAAAAAACATGTTTTTTCGCTATATATTAGAACTAGTGTCTGCTACAACACATCTCAACCTTCGATTGCACAATAGAGTTATACATATATAAAGTTCAATTTTTCTTCTTTCGGTATCTTTCACACACAATTGTTGTTCCATACGACCCATCCTGTCTAATATTAATAATTGTGTTTTGGAATAGGAGTTGTTAATTATTAGTGATAGTGATTGACAAGTATTTGTCATTTTTATTGCTGCATGAGACATGTAAACATTTATTATATTTATTCTGGTTAATATCATGATCATTTATTCTTCAATTTATAATTCATTGAGGCTTTGAGGTATATACATTAGGTATATTCATAGAAAAAAGACTTAATAAAAGAAGAATACTATATTTATAGTATATCACAATTATTCAAAACTATGAAGGTTTCATAATAATTGGATTCATTGGGAGACCAAATGTATTGTGTGTTACATGATGGAATGTTCAAAACTGTTTGCTTAGCATCATGTAGGAATGGACATCTAAAAACACTGATGCCTATATATGCTGTAGTGCAACCTACAGGTGAGGTGCTGTTATAACAGTTAACTACAAAACTGACAATAAACCAATTACATTATGTGAAAATATATGCCACAAAATAACAAGAAAGTTTCACAGCACAGGCATATATTTAAAAAGAAGTACAAGATGACCAATTATAAGCTGACTGATTTCTGAAGAACAAAGACCTGTTACAATATAACTTAATTGAGTGCTTTAGACAACAAAAAACACATTACAATAAGAATTATCATCATTTTAAATAATTTTCTTGAAGATCATGAAAATTCATTTTAATTGTAAAGAAAAACGAACAGAATAGAGAGAAAAGAATAGAAATAAAAAGATTCTAAGAGATTGGAACTAATAAACAATTTAATTTGAAAAATCACTTCTGCTTCTTTTTCCATTTTATTTTTACTATTGCATAAAAGCAAGGAATCATTTAAATCATCCATCTGGAATGCCACTTTAGGCCTCTTAGGTCTTCAAGTTTTGAGAACGTGAATTTTCCTGTTTAAAGAATTTTAAGTAAGATTTTAAATCATGTCTTCAAAACAAACCTTACCTGATACAATGGTAACTGGTCCTTTTAAACTAGTGAGAGGCTGCCTAGTGAAATTTTTTATAAGGCACTGTATTAAAGTGGATTTTCCCACTTTTGGAGGACCCACAACAGCAATAATAACAGGAGGAGGTTCAACAGGTGTTCTGTCAACTAGTGGAATGTGCTGCCTCTTAGTTTCAATATCCTGTGTTCTACAAAACAATCAACATTACATTTGAAAAACACTAAACTTTACACACTGTAACCTGTTCAACAAGCCTGTTGCCTAAAAGTACTATTCTACCTTCTGAAACGTTTTTCAGCTTTAGCAGCAGAATTAAAACCAAATGCCTTGGGATTTCGTTGTTTTTCTCCAGTAGCTTTCTCCTTCTTCTTCGCCTTCTTTTCTGCTTTACGTCCTGGAAATTCCAAGTTTACAAACGAGTGTTGAAACTGTTAACCAACTATTTTTCAATAGTGAAATATACATCCACTCACCGGCATGACGTTCTCTGTGAGGTTTCTTCTTGTCCTCTGCATCTTCACTTGCCATTTTTGTCTTCTCAAGAAACTAACACAGGAAAACTATGAATTACGAATCTCGCTCTGACACTCAGAACTCTTGACACTCGAGTTTTGGCAGGCGTTGTTGACTTCATACAAACATATTTTACATCCTTTTTTTATATACAACGCATATGATTTATACTACAACAGCTGTAATTCGTTTATAAAAGGTTATGGTTAGGCACCACGATACACATCTCATCAGTGAAGACTTCACCACACGTGTATTATACAAATTCCAAGAGATTACGAATATACCAAAGAGTATATCTTGGATATATATACTTGGATTTTTCTAACGTGGCACCTGTGGATATTATCTTCAAGATTGAATATGGCACGACTTTCTGCGTCTTTCTCGATCCTGCCGCTAGAGTCGCTTGATCTGCAGCACTGCTTGATACGGTTGCGATCATGCGACATCTTGCGGCAAAACCAAGAAAGACGCAAAAAGTTGAGCCATATTTCAACTTTAAGATAATACCTTCGGATGCCACGTTAGAAAACAAGTATAAATAAGGGATATATAGACTTTCCGCTGGATGGCTGCTCTCTCATAATTTCTAGAGTACAACGAGCGGTAAGCCGCCATTTTGGTTCATTGTGTAGCGCGGGAACTCAAAAATATTCAAACAAAGTGCAGGAACAAAGCGCGTCTAGTACATGGAATACTTTTTCAGCACCTATATGAGGAGTTCTGTAAACTTTGCAAACACAGCAACGGCTTATAATATTATAGCATATATCAGCGATCTGCCATTGTCTTTTGCCAACTACACATAGTTAATGGATGGAAGAAAATCTAAAAGGCCGACTGTAGGTTGTGAAGGCGTAAGTGCCATATAAAAACTGAAGGAGTAGAAATGTGTTCGAAAAAACTCGCTCGCTGACTGACTCGAGCGAGGAACTCATTCGTCTCCGCAGAGGCGAACGAGAAAACTCTTTCAAGTGTGTTGGGATCGATAAGGGTATCTTGCTTCGATTTTCCACATTTCTCGCTATGCATTCCTCAGTGTATAGGTGTTTTCACGTAAGAAAAGACCCTAAAATTTTAACCTGGTGGAGGAACGGCACTGCCAACCTCATGGAAATAAAACGTAGTGCTTTGAGGATACCGACGCGGCGTGTTTGAATGTACGTAGTGTCCTCCAAAAATGCAGATTTGCTGAGATCATTTTATTAATGTTGTTTTACGACTTATACATCGCAACGGGCATACGATACAATAATTTAATTTATACATGAAAATAAAATTTTCATAATGTTCATAATCTTCTTTAAACTGAAGAATAAATGAAATAGTAGAAAAAAGAATAATCTTATTTCATAATAAAACTAATATAAATGCCGTAATCAGAAGATTTATAGAATAAAGATGAAATTAAATGCATGGCTCAAAATAATTTTAATTTTCAAGCAATACGTAGTATAATGAAATAAAATTATACTTCACTGAACTAGAAATATCTCTATCACAATGATTTTATACATATAACATCAACACATGACTGTGATAAGAACATATCGAAGAAATGAACATATTCATTTAACTGAAATGACAAATGTTTGAAATTTAGTGAAAATTTAATAAACTGGATATATGCATTCATTCAACTTAAAAGGTTTAGTAAAGGATAAACTTACACACCATAGGTGGGTACATTTTAATAATAAATTGCGACGAGCAGTCATTAAAATTTCTTAAACAATGGTCGATAACAATTATATTCACATTTATTATTGAATTTTACCAGACTTTTAGTGCCTAATTACCTGGGCTTATAAACATACATTTCATAGATATTGATAGTATACCCATCCTTCCACTGAGGATGGTGACTGAGGGCCAATTTCTAGCATGCGTACAGAAACCTATGTCATGGAGTCAATGGAGGTCTAGAATTTCGCAAAATGGACATAAATAATTCCAATTATAGAAAATGAAAACTATTCTTTTGAACACCGCCATCCTGCAAAGAAAAAATTAATGTAGTATATAATGTTCAGTTCACGATAAATTCAGTAAAAAGGCATTTTTTTACAAGAACAAAAATATTTGAGAAAATAGTAACATACAACCAATAATGTTTTCTTTCAACCAATAATGTTTTCTCTTCAGAGGAAAAAACAGAAGGAAATTGGAAAAATTTACATTAATAAATAAAAATTTGCATTCTCCTTCTCACTAAACTTTCAACGTACAAATACTACTCAAAATCTCCATTCAAATACAAATACTACCACATCTCCAACATA
This sequence comes from Teleogryllus occipitalis, assembly GCA_011170035.1. NCBI lineage: Eukaryota > Metazoa > Arthropoda > Insecta > Orthoptera > Gryllidae > Teleogryllus > Teleogryllus occipitalis. The sequence goes on from BLKR01001038.1 coordinate 180,583, forward strand.
TACTTACACATAATCTAGATTATCTTACTCTGATATATTAAAAAAACTCTTCTACTTCAAATTATGCATCTTTGATTTCCAACATAGTTCAACAAATCATTTCTACAATTATCCCAAAAATTCTCACTTTATTTCAGAACATCCTTCCTCCACTTTTTAATGTCTATTAATACTACTACTACTAATATTATTACACTAATAAAATGGTATTCTAATGGTCTAAAATGTCAATGAAAATTACAAAAAAGGGAAAAACAAATAATTTTTAACCCTCTTTTTTCACTTTATAATATTGACATGGCATGTATTTCTCAAATACGTCTAATCCCTAAAGAAAAATTGTACTTAAAAGATTATAATATTTATAGAAATGATAGGATTTCAGACCATGTTCCAAAACGTGTATTTCCGTTGAATTCTCGAAATCGATTTTCCGCAGTATTACACAACTTTCTCTATACTATGTTTATATGTACGTGTACGAGAAAGTAAAAATCGATTATTGAGATTTTCAATAGTTAATTATAATTAAAATTAAATACAATATTTTTAAGATCATTTTATTCAATTCTTGTTCTCCGAGGATTTTTCTCGTGGTAATTGGTAGGACACCTGCATATATCTCAAATACAAACAGAAATTTCGTAAAAACTTCTAGATTTTCCAAACAAATGTACATGACTCTCTTTAATGAGCAGATTTTTTAAAACAGATTTTGTTGAAGACAAAATCTCGATTTTCAATTTTGTGGTTGTTTTTGCAATTTTCGAAAGTACGTTGAGTTCAACGAAAGTGAGACTTACGCCATTCTTTCAAGCGTTCCTTCTATCCGTGGAAGAAATTTAAAGAAAAAAATTAGAACGATTTTGAAAAAAAAAATTTTAGAAATTGCATAAATTGCACCATATTTTTATCGTCCTTTATTACATATGGAGAGAAAATTTAAAGAAAATGTTGAGAGCGGTTTTTGAGAAAAATATTGTTAATTTTTAAATTGCCTATATTTCGCTCAAAATTACACGAAAATAATTCATATTTTCGACAAATTGAACATGATCTTATTTCAAGATCTGACTTTAAGGAACTGATATCATTCTGGAAAAATCTCTCTCTTCAATATTGTAGCTGTAGATAGGCGCCGAAAACATTTTTGCAATTTAAAAGAAAAAGAGGAATTTAAAGGAAAATGAGACCTGCACTGTCTCTTAAGCGTCCATTGCGCTATCCGACAAAAAAATCAAATCAATTGGTGCCATTTTCTTTTGAAAATGCCCGAGGGGCTTCATGTGAAGTAACCCCAAATATTAAAATATGTTTCAAATACCAGGGGCCGTGTCATCTGCCATATCGATTGGAAATATCAATTTCGGAGAAAATTGGTTGAACGGTTTAGCCGCAAGCGTTTTTCGGTATCAAGGACTCACAGAATATGGATTCTAACTACACAACGTGTTAGAGGAAGTAATTTCCAGCGGCGGTTCTTTATAAAGTTCACAGGTTCACGCAGCACCCAAAGAATTGAACAAAATATAAAAAATAGTTCGTTATTACAATCTCATTAATATTATGACTTTTTTCTGCTCCTCTTTGTATAATTATCATACCAGCAAAACATTGACGAACCGATGTGGCTACATTGATGTTCACGTTTCCGGAACAACACCTTGCTCAGATCTCGCTCCGTACCATTGACCACGTGACTTCGCTTCTGTGTTATCATAGGGCACTTTCATCGGATCATGTTCACACTTACGCCGTGAACTCCGCTTGGCGCAGCACTCTCGTGCTATCACGCCACCCAACTCGCAGGCGAAGTCTCCGTCGCGCTACCAGTAAAATAGTGCCCCCGATACGTACTTTACATCTCGGGTTCGAATAGAGCTGTAAGTTGTAGTGTCTGTGCATCATGGTGCTCAATTATTTCTCTAAAATGAACGAAGTTGTTAATCTTATTGGAGAAAAGTTTAGCGACGATGACATTCTTGAAATCAAGAAGCTTGGCCCGGATCAGCCTGATTTGAAAATTGAAACAACTGTGAAATCAGCAAAACGAGAGTTTCGTCGACTATTCAATCCTAATATTTATTCGACGTAAAGGCTCTGTGGGTGTGAGGGAAAAAATGCATTGTTTTGTTTTCCTTGCATCTTATTTAGCAAGGACGAAAATGTGTGGACGAAGACCGGTTACAATTACATGAACCATTTGAGTGAGAAGCTTAAAAAACATCAAGAGACTGATCTCCATGAAAACAGTAGTGTAGATCTTGCTTTAGGCCCGCAATAGACTAAGCCGAGAGATCCGTTGCCAGAAATGTACGACGAGAAATGTCGAAAGAGGCCGGCGAGGCTGCGTCCACGCACTACAAATATGTTATTTGATGTCTTGAAATGCCTTTATGCGCTACAAGCCGAGAGTGGGACTGCAGTTAGTGATGAGATCACCTGCGAGGCCCATTTCTTGTTTTAATAAAAGCTCTTGTGTAACTTTAACCCGTGAAATCTTTATTTTGCTGCCATAATCATAAACCATCTGCTTAACTAGTTCGAATTGCCTAAATAAAAATACATTTCTGCATTTCATACAAATCATTATTTAATGTAAAAAACTGAGACTTTTAAGGAAGGAGTGCAATCTGTACATATTTTCTTGAACTCCGAAATTCCCCTCTTCTGTTTTACTGTATTTATTGTTTGAATTATGAATAAATTGTGAACGATCAACTAATTCAGAATAAAATTCACAAATAATAAACTCATTCATAAATAACAAATACGAATTAAGAATAAAATGAATTAATTAAATTATTTCAAAATACCCCTTCCAGTTTCTTGCTTCAAATTTTTATTTTTATATTGCTCATAATGAACGGGTTTCATTCAAGTAAGAATATCTTTCACACGCCTTTTTTCTTGTTCATTCCCATTTAAAGAGAAAATTCAAGTTACCAATTAAAAAACTGGTTGTTTTTCATGTCTTTTACTGCTAAATATTATAACCTCACTGTTCTACGCACTGTTTAGTGTTTTCCTGTTGTAGCGAAGGCCTAAATGTCATAAAAAATGAAATGTGTCCAAAAAAACTCGCTCGCTGACCGACTCGAGCGAGGAGCTCTTTCACCTCCGCAGAGGCGAATGAGAAAACTCTTTGAGGGTCCATAAGTGTCCCTTGTTTCGATGTTCCACTTTTCACATCGTGCATTTCTCGCAAAGCATTTCTCGGTGTAGTCTGTTGCGGGCCTTACTGGGACGCTAGGATATTGTGACTCATAAAGGCGGTCATTTGCCGAATATTCTCTCTCGTTCTCGTAAGCGAGAAAGGCTGAACGAGAATCGGGCCCACGAGAATCTCGTGCACCGAGATCGCATTCTCGAGAGCGAGACGACTCGATAATCTCGTAGCCAGAGCCATCAGACGGAGGGCCCAGCCAACGGTCTTTCGCAGACATCAACACGAGCTCGTTCGTTGACCTTGGACCTCACGTCCGGGCGCAGAGCTTGGCGACACATGATACGGTATTGAAAATTTATGGAATTTCTCCGTATAAATCTTGTCCTTTCTAGTAGCGATAAAGAATGGAGAAACGTGTCTTCTTACCCATAAGTGAGTCTTCCCACGCATACTAAACTTCCTTCTTGCACGACTGTGTTTATCACTAAATACGATTCTTTGCTTAAATTTGACCGTATCACCAAATTTCGCGAAAATAATAGCCTAGTTTCCTTATTCTGTACCATAAATATAACTAAAACTGTATTAAAAATTGACATTGAAGGCTAATAGACATATTAACTATTGTTACGCGAGGAAATAGAAGCGTAATATTTCATCCAAAATTAATGATTGAAACATGTTTAATTTGCACCCATGTATTATTTAAGAAATTTCATCAAGAAAAAATATTAATAGTACTATATAATATTAATTAATATTAATAAATATTTTAAATTATTAATACTAATTAAATTTTAAATGTTTGCATTAAATTTGTGTAAGTTAATTTATTATTTTGTTAGTTAATTTATAAATTTATTTAAATTAAATGTTAATTTTAATTAAAAAGTAAAAATGTTAATATTAATTAATTCTTTTATTAATTAATAATGTTAGTATAAATTTCTTAATATTAATTAAGAAACACTCTTCTCGAAGTGGGCTTCTCAAGTGGCGCTTTTACAATGTAAGCAGGGAGCCTTTACGCCTAGCAGGGAACCCTTACCCACAAGCGATGTTAATGGCTAATAATAATAATAATAATAATAATAATAATAATAATAATAATAATAATAATAATAATAATAATGATAATGATAATAATAACAACATAATAATAATTTACTTTTAATAAAAATTTTCTCAATGTTTGCAGTAAATAATGTAAAAATATATTAAACCCTTAATATAAACTAGGAAAATAACATTTTAATTTAGCCCTATTTATGAATGTATAATTAAGATTTAATTGTGAAATGAAGTAAATGAACATCATTTTTTAACAATTAAAAAAACTGAGCCTGGAAACCTGAGCGTTCGGGATCATCTCAAAGTGTTCCCTTCCTCAGTTCGCCGAAGGAGGGGACGGGAAGAAACGGTCCTACGCCTACGGCGCGGCGCATACGTTGACAGCCTCTTCACGTGCGAAATACGAATATCGGCTTAGGTCATCTCTCAGGTCAGATGGGAGATAGCTCGATGAAACACTAAGAAAAGGTTTTCTTCAATGGAATCAATAATTATTATTTATTTCCATTTTTACGAAGTTTTAATTATGTGAGGTTTTCATTTCATACTGTGATGAACCCGCCCTGCCGCATACGGCAACCCACGCATGTGAGCAATGCGGGCAGCACGCGGGCCGGATACCTCACAAAAAGGGGGGGAAACATCGTCACACGGAAGTGTGTCGGTAATCAGCTGACAGGTGTGCGCGTTAAATTTATAAATGATGGGCGCCAAACGGGCACTTACCTGTCACCTGGCACCGACATATGAGAACCTCAGGGGTGAGCACTCTTGAATGAGGGCATGCACTGGGTTTGCTACTGTTACAATAATTACAAGGTTATGTTCCAGCTTAAGTGTGAATCGCCTGAATGGCGAGAACACGTTTATTGCTTTTTTTCTGATTCAATTTTGTCGGAAAGTCTCTTAAATTAAACTCTATTATTATTTTTTGTTACATTAGATGACTCTTTTTTGAATGTCTGTATAATGAATACCAAATGATAGTCGTTGAGTCTACCTCCTTCGATGATTGCACATCTGAAGTCGTCCTCAAAATAAACGCTGCCGCGAACCGCGTCGTAGCAGGGCGCAGCCAGCCGGAAACAGCAATACGTGCGGTGCTATCGTTCCTTCCCGTTCCAATCCTTCGCCGATCCGCCGCCCGAAGTCAGGAGGTGGATGAAAAAGCTCCGATCGGTGGGTATCGGAGGAGGCCGTCAAACGCCACCCCACTCCGTACCAAATGGAATAAATTCCAGTTGCCCGTTGAAAATGGAATAAATTCCAGTTTTGTACTTTCAAACGGGACCGCCTGCACTCCGTTTGTCGGCCAACACTAATCGCTGGCTCCAGCTACCTCTCCTCAACACAGCAGTCTCCTTTCTATCTCGTTCTCTCGCCTTCTATCTGTGTTCTGTTGAAAAATCTCGTCTCTCGAGCTTCCTGCGTCGCTTCCCCACTCTCTTTTCTAATTTTACACATCGCTCCTTCACGTGATCGGAATTTTAAATGTTATTGGTCGAAATCTCAGTTTCTCGAATATTCGACGCGAGTCGGAAGCCGATAGGGCATTTTCTAACAAACGTCATTTTCTGGGCGCCTGATTGGTGGTCTTTGTTGTGCAAAGTTGTACTGTGTCTTGGCCAGTACACCAGAAATGAACAAAGCAGTCCTTTCTGTTGTCTCCGTGATGATTATATAAGTCCTATGGGATTACTTAAACAGTAGCCGGGATCTCTATAATTCGCTTGTTCCGTTGCCTATTGTAAACGTGGGCGGGCAGCCACCCGCTCTTTGCCTGAAGGGCTGTCCCCGGGAGACACTCCCACCCTAGTCGTAAATCTTTGGTTAGAACGACAGGCACATGTTCGCGCGTCTTGCGCTGAGCCGTGTCAAATCAGGGACTGTCCTAATTGGCGTGACCGAGGGGTGAGTTTGGGTCCGGCAACCAGCAATGGCCTCATTGCAATACAAAGTATGCAAAACGGTAACACCCGAACACAAAACATTTACTATAATAAGAATAGACATTAATATAGTTGTCGCTGTGAGCCATCTCCTTTTATTTTTTATTAATTAATTAATTTATTTTTTACTTTTCTTGTGTACGACGATTTGTAATATTTCAATATTATGAAAGTAAAAGGAAACGTTTCATTATTACGCTAGAGAGAAATTATTGTATTTATTTTAAATTAATTAATTAGGAAGAAATCACTACTCTACACTAAGCAGTTTTGATCACGAGTCTCTTCCTATCTTCGGCCGGCTTGGACTGCTTACGGGAATCGAACAGAGTCGATTCACTGTCGGACAGAGTCTGTCCCTACGAGATACGAGAATCTCGTAGTCTCGTTGCCTCCCGCAGAGAAAGAGTACTCGCCAGTGTCCCTTGGCCTTGGTTGGGCGCTTCCCCCTCCACGATCCTTCTCCCTTTTTTGGCCAACGAGAATGATTCACAGTTCGGACGAAAAACGAGAGAGACTGAAGGCAGTTTGTCCGTCTCTAGTGACTCAGCTTGACGACAGTTATCGTCTTTATGTAAAACGACACAACGATGACGTGCGTGAGAACAGACATATTTTGGACATCCTTAGAAACTGTGTAAAATTTTGTGGTGCATTTGAGCTTGCACTGCGAGGGCACGACGAAAGTGAACGATCAGGAAACCCTGGGATATTTCGAGGGTTAGTGGATATTGTTAGTACCATTGACGGTGCTATAAAAAATCATTTAGAAGGTACAACCATTTTCAAAGGAACGGAATAGGAATACAGCACGTAATGAATTATTGCAGTGTATGCTAGAAGTGGTACGTGATCTGATAAAAGAAGAAATAAAGAAAGCAAAATTTACATCCATAATCGCGGATGAAGCAACGGATGTTTCCACACGTAACCAACTTGTAATAATATATCGGTATGAACTGAACGGTGAAATTTATGAACGGTTTTGGACTTTCATAAATATTTCCAGCGGAACTGCTCTATTTTTTTTCTGATTTGGATTCAGAGTAGCAGATTCACTTAAGAGGAGATAATCGAAGTAAAATAATCGCTCAGTGTTTTGATGGGGCTTCAGTAATGAGCGGTCAAAAGCGCGGGGTACAAAAGTTAATTAAAGAAAAGTATCCATGTGCGCATTATGTACTCTGTTAAGTGCATCAGTTCCATTTGGTCATGGAAAAAGTTGCATCCGCGAATTCAGGGACCCGCATTTTCTTCTCTAATCTTTCGGCATTTTTTCAAGATCAACTAAACGAAATTCTGTATTAAGAACAATCATTCAAAGACGGTTGCCAGGGATATAGCAGACAAGGTGGACTTACAACATCAGATTTGTCAAAGTAATTTCAGAAAATTCGGATGGTTTAATTCAATGTTTTGAAGAAATTATGAATTTATCAGATATTGACAGTGTCACTATTAGCCAAAGCAATGCATTGTTTCTCTATTTGAAAGATCAGAACTTTTTATTTTGGCTCAAGGTTTTTAATTCACTTCTGACCCATTCTGATATTTTATTTAAGCAACTGCAGAAACGAACAGCCGAAGCTATCAGCGTAAGGGATTATTTAGACGAATTCTCAAGAAATGTGCAGTGTGTTCGTAAGTGTTGACCAGATCAGTGCCACTTCTTTTGATCATACATCTGAAAGTACCAAAAGAAGAAAAACTGACAATGCTGCAGCACATGCGGAAGAAGTATATGACTCCATTTTAGTTCATGTTAATGATCGTTTTTCGTTCACAAATCATGTTCACACTGCTCAGCTGATGTACAGTGAAAATTTTGATAAATATTCTAAACTTTCTGAAGAACAATTCAGACAAGCTGTTGATGCCTATCCAGTGTTACAAGCAGGCGCACTAAAAAATGAGTTGCAAGTAATGTATAAGAGAAGCGAATTTAGAAATGCAACAAGAGCGGTACCATTATTTCAAGTCATGCTACAAAATGAAATGTCGGAAGAAATTTTTCCAGAAGTCTGCAAACAACTTCGAGTTCTTCTCACTACTCCAATGTCTTTTTCCGAAGCCGAACGCTCAGTTTCAACAATGAAGCGAATAAAAACATTTCTTAGAAATGCAATGAAAACCGAGCGATTGTGCGCTCTAGCAATGCTGTCAATAGAGAAGAAACTTATCCGAGAAACCAGCAACTTCAATGAATTAGTGATGGAGAAGTTAGTTCATCTGAAAAATCGGCGATGGGATTTTCAATTCAAGTAAACAAGGTAAATTTTGGGTAGATTGATACAATTGATAAAAAATGTTTCGTTCCCAAATGCCTAATGAAACTGTTGTAACTTGGAAGGCTATGTACGGAAGCGTCAAGGTCAAAATTAATGTTATAAATAGTAATTTTCATCACAAGCTCTCGGGTCAGGTCACTGCGGTAGCATTGGAGACAGCGTCCTCCTTCACCGCAGAAAAGCAGTCGATCAACATCCACTTATCAGTCGTTGTGTACATTGAAAGGAATACGATATGCCAGACGTGCTGCGTGGGTCGACCTGTCGCCGGCAACGGATATGAATAAATGAATGCCTTATTTTACGTGGCGAGACTCAGACCGAGGCCTGCTCTTCCGTCTGACCACGCAAATTTCGTTACGCTCCTTTCGCCTACTAGAGATGAAAGAAGGTATTACTTGGGCGACGAAACAGGCAATTTGAATTTAGCTCAAAGGCTTCATTTAGGCTTGAGGATCTTTTACATGCAGTAAATCTACTAACATGGGTCAGCCGGCTTTACTTCCCCTCCGAAGGAAGGCGTACGAAGAATTTTTTCGCTCTTAAAAACCGACGGCTTCGATCGGGTTTGAACCCGCGAACTTGGGTATAACAGGGGTATACGCTACCGTTACACCATCGCCGCCGACGCTGATCTCGTCTCGATTTCGGTGCGGCTGCGCGCCTCGCCTTGTCAGACGTGGGTGGCGCGTTCGAGAAAAGTTTATAAAGAGTTTCTTGGAATGAGAGAATTTTCAGAATTTTTCGTATCATTCTTAATTTATTAGTAGTTTTAATTTTATACACTTATTTCTAATTTTTAGTTAATTCAAATATTTTAAAATATATTTGAAATTTAAGATGAAATGTTCTTAAACAATTTAAATACTTGTCTATTTGTTGTTTCTATTAATCGGGAAATATTGGAGAGGGAGACACCCTCCTCATGACCATTGCTTTTGCAACACCTTAAATTTAACTAACCCACCGGCACTAGTAATTTCCTATATATGGGGACAAGATTTAATCACTTTTTCACCATAGAGGCCCGCCAATTAGGGTTGTTCTGTCGAATATTAGCCTTTTTTTCTGTAGCATTACATTACTTGACAATACTCTACATTATCTACAGCATTACAATACTCCACTGTGTAAGCCGTAGCAGTACCAAGAAAAGATCGTTTCTTCCCATGTAAGTGGTAATGTAAATATTAGTTAGAATAGAATTTAGTTAGAAACTATTATTTTTTTTACAATCATTGCTTTTAAATAATGATATAACTGATAATATTCAATTGCCCTAAATTAACAGGGGTGGTCGCAATTCCCATAACCCCAATCTGTTGCCCTTGCCTTACACTCTATTTTACATAAGATATTGCAGCCTTTTCTATGATGTAATTTCATAAATCCACACCTGCCTTAAAAGCACATTGACCTAATTTTTATTATTGCCTTAAATAAATACGAGAATCACATCAGAATCCAAACCAAGGGTAAATGCTCTGAAGGCAGATTACACATTGATCTAGGAGTCAGTTATAATTCCTACTGTTAAGTACCAATTAAATCCGGCTTATTGCATTGTTTCTGCCATCACACCCAGGGGTCTCTTGCAGCACAATTATTTAGTATTAGTTCGATTATATGCCAAAGCAGTGCGATGTTTTAAAAGTGTGTGCGCTGGTTAAATGGAATCGTTCGGAACGGTCGTCATCCGATGGGCCCTGAGAAAGACGTCTCAGGGCTCCGCCTCTCCTGGGTGGTCGCCGCTTGCGAGCTCCGTTCGGGTGCTCGAACAGCCAAGTTAGCACACCACAACGAAACATGTAAAACCATTTATAGCTAAATAATTGCCACATATTTTCGGGGCGAGAACGCGTATGAGCTGGCTTTATTAAATGTTAAATTAAGTTCTTGGTTTTATGTGATTGTGCTCGTTAGTTCTATTATCGAATTTGAATATCTGTTATGTTTGGACAACTACAATTTAGTTTTTAACAATATTTAATAAGTGGGAACCTTTATAAATTAATATTTGGTGTAATAAATTAGTATTGAATGTGTATTTATTTATTTAAAGGTTTTTGTTGTTTGTGGCCGTTGGTACTCTCCAATTTTATGCACGAATGTCGTGCGTGGTTGCATAACTATGCTGTTTTTAACAATATTTTTTCCGTAAACAGCATGAGTAATAAATTAGTAATAAATATATGTACTAAATATTCGTATTATTTTGAATCGATTGTATCCATTTTTTTAAAATTTGGTTGTGCTAGCTTGACAGTCACGCCAAAACGACGTTTATTTCAGAGATGGGAGGAGTAATCAATTTAATTTTGGGGTAATAAATTAATAATAAATGAGAACTAAATATTCAATTTGGTTTGATGTGATTGTGCAAGCTTGACGCACCCGCTTTCTCGCCTCTCCACCAACGCCAGCCATCAGGCGCACAGACCAAATTGTCACTATAGGCCCTACTTGGATTTTCATAATGTGGCGCGTGAGAGACTTATCTTCACGATAAAATATACGACTTTTGCGGCTTTCTCGGTCGTGCCGCCAGATGTCACACGATCGCGAACGAGAAAGACGCGAAAAGCCGTGCCTTATTACATCGTTAAAACAAGTCTTCATGCACCACGTTACGAAAACCCAAATCCACCCCTCTGTGTCGTCAAAGAACATCACTAGAGGACACCAGTTTATATTCATTCAAATATTGCAAGAACGAACACACTCCTGACGACCTCCGAAGCCAGACGTTTTACTATGTGGTGGAAAACAATTTGCCTACCGCGACCTATTGGAAGACGCTGCTCTTCAACGCTTGAATCAGGGGTTGCAGCTGTCGCGCCACCGGTCATACAGCCTCTTTCTGTTGGTCGACACTTATCTGGGGAGGGGGTCGCAACTCCGACGCCACCCACTCTCTGCCCCTGCCATTCGGCCTCTTGCCATAGACAAACGTGGGTGCTCTGTGCCTCTCGCCACTTTACGTAAATTGTTTCATTCAACGCTCTTCTGCCGTGATCAGAGCTCCAACGTTAAGTGATCGGTCTTTTATTTGAAATATATTTCTGACGATTATAATTAATTCTGCCCTGAGTGCACTTCATTTTTAGTAATTTTCAATTCAATAACTGGAAGATACTGAACATTTAAAGTTAAGACGTAATGGAATAGAATTTTATTTACATTTAATTTATTAATATCATACTAATTATTAATCTTTTTAATGTAGATTTTGTTCATTGTTTTCTCATATTCACAAAAAATGTGACAGCAATGCAGTTCTTTTTTGCCACATCATTTTTCATCCGTGTATGCAATACCATACAGCTCAATTAATTTTTGTGTCATGTATCTCGTTACATACAGTCTGCTGGTCCTCCTAATATCATGCTATCAGGGATTCCTCCACTTTTCTTTTTCACGTGTAGTTTTTTAATCTCTCTGTTTTCTCTTTTTTCACCAACTCATCGCATACAATACACGTATCACATACTATTTTAATGCTTCACTTACTTCAAAATATTGGAACTGAACAATTCAATGCTTCTTTATAATGTGAAACACCAGTTTTATTTATTTAACGTCAAAAAAACAGTTAAAAACTGCGTATGACGTGCTATGGGGAAAAGTAAATTGTGTGCACATTTTCAAAATTCTGTGATCCCTACACTAAGTCATATACTACTTAAATTTTGAATTTTCAAAGGGAGAAAAAAAAAAAACAACAAAAAAACTCCCATGTAATAAAATCTATTTTCAAGGATAAATAAGCAATAAATTTTGAATTTTGAAAGGGAGAAAAAAACAAACAAAAAAACTCCCATGTAATAAAATCTATTTTCAAGGATAAATAAGCAATAAATTTTGGCTCTTATTACTTCTTGCCGCGACAACATGGAAACGATAATTTGAATAATTGTATTTCCCACTGAATTCTAGAAGACGTGCACAGAAAATGAAGTTACATTTATGTCCAGAAGCAAAACAAGGGGCCATCTCAGCATTTGCTCAAAAGCAGTTTTAGTTGCTAAAAAGAATCATGAACTTACATACTCAGTAAATACTCAGCAAACAATCAGTAAATACAAAATAAAATATTTATTTCCCAACAAAAAAATATCAATTCAGGCAACTAATTAATGACAATTCTACATGTTTGCACACATTTATTTCAAAATTTCATAGAAACATTTCTGTACAGGCCATAATTGATACCCATTATGTAAAACAAAAAAACAAAAATTACAATATTCAAATTGGAGATATGGTATAATTATTAACATATTTTTTCTGAAAAGTTTCATATATTTTCTAATTATTTTGAAGGTATTTAATACTCTTCATGAAACAAAAGTAGTACCTTGAATTATCCAGCTAGATGCAGATCCAGGAAGTATTTGAAGGGGAGTGGGGGCGGCAAGGGGTCAAATTGTTTCCTTAGCAGGAATCCTTCTTTGGATGTAATGTGATAAATAAAAGGTAGGGGTTTTGAATAAATTTAATAGCATTACAAAAAATGTCTTTGAGGGGGTTAGGTGGCCTTCATGGTCCTCTCTGGAGTCTGCTGCTGTATTCAACTATCTATTCTTCTTGATTTTTAAACACAAAAAGTTTATCTAAAGTTAACACACTGACTATTCAATGCCTAAAAAAGTATATAATTTTTGAAGCATTACACCCTGAATCAAAAGATAATTCTGCTCAACTAGAAAGGAAGTACTACACTTACTGCACATTCAACAACACTTCAATACTCACTAACATACTATAATAAAAGGCACCTCTACAATTAAATTACAACAACAAAACAAAATATATGTTCTCATAATACTGTCTTAAATTTGCCAGCAAGTTTAAGAAAAATCAAAAAAACGAAGAGCACAAATATATCTCAAAAGTGGGTGATAAGGTCTCAAACATAACGATATTTCTCACATTATTTCCAGCAGTTTTGAGAATTAACTCAACATACATTAAAATATTATTATGAAATTTCTTTTGGTTGAATAGATATTCAGATTTCAGATTTGTACTTGAAATGGACAAACCATTTGGCAAATAAAAAATGAAAATGACAAAAACATATAAACAACAAGTTGTGTTGGTTTTATTAGGTGCTGTCCTAAAAACCTGTTAATAACAGCTCTTCACATCCACATAAAACATGAATAATCACAGTGTTACACAAGTTGCAGGAAGAGGGATTTTAAGGCACATCAAACAATTAAACAAATAAAAGCAAGAAGCTTGACGAGTCTACAAAAGGTGCCAATCCCTGCAACACCCTTGATTACTTTTAACTACCTTTTAAGTATCTGATGTAAATTTTACAATATATAAAAATAAATCCTCATATTAATAATAATAATAATGCACAGCTTCCCTGATTTTCACAAGAGGAATTTTATCTCAAAGTAAGATTTTAAAATTCTCTACTTTCAAAATTGTTTGAATATTACACGACTATATTTATAAGTACATGACACAAGGTATTCCCTTATTTTATGAAAAACAAAGACCTTTCCATGGATCAATAGGAATCAAAAATTAGAAAGAATAGTGACTCTGAGATTTTCGAACTTATTCTAGATCAAAGTTTAATTTTACATCCTTCACATGTATCTAAAAGATTAATGTATATCCAGGATAAAATTTTCCTAAATGATGGGTTTTAAATATTATCTGGCTAACTTTAGCTATCTAATAACTTTTAGCGATGAACTTCTTTTTCAATTTTTTTTATCGAAGTTGTTACTAAACTCCCAAAACGCCTATCACAAAATACTCCTGAGAGTAGGGATACTACTGAGTATCCCTGGTCTAATATATATAACACTACTATTGTAGTGTACTGACATATCAAAATGTGCAAAGCAAGAGCAGCAACATTTTTTCTATGATACTTGAAAAAAACCCTTCATTATTTTTTTATTTTACAACTTACAGATCTTAAGTTATATTCTGACAACTCAAATGAACAGAATTCTATCTCAAATGCAAAGAAGCTGAATGTCACAATGGCTTGAACGAATTCCTAATTACCACTGCTTTTAAGTTTAGACACACAGGTAATGATCTATACATATGAATTATCATGTTATTAATTCTCAGAAACACTGATCTTTAAAAAATAACAGCAATCGTTCTAAGAAGGATTAAACCAATTATTTAACAAAACACGATAATAAATTTTCTAAAATGTTAATACTGATATCTGATGTAAGGTTAAAGCCAGGATGGAATTAATACACAAGAAGGCTAGCTACATGCTCAAGCCCCCCTCCTAGACAGAGACCATCCATAATTTTTTAAACAACATTTAGTTCACATATTGAAAATATTTTAATATTAATTGTTAAAATTCCAAAGTTGCAGTTTATTTTCATATTAATTTTGAAAAATATATGTTCAATATTATTAGGGGCACCATAATTTGGTCATGCTTCAGGCCAATTGAATCATTAATTTTACCCTGGCTGCAGCTAAAAGGATTAAAAATGTCCAGCACTATGTAAGAAAAGATAAGAAATTTAGGTGAAGTGGTACTATGCACAGGAGAGATTACATAAAATAAGTTATAATACTAACAAGTATTTTGCAAATGAAGTGATTTTCAAACACTCCATGTAATAAGGAAATACAAAATAAGCGAGAAGACGATGGCTAATAAAACAAATGGTAAAGGAGCTTAATCTGAGAGAGAAACAGTTCTTGAAGACTTTGTTGAATCGGAAGACTTTCTCACACACAAAAACTTTTATTTTCTTTCTTATGATTTACTTATTTACAGAATAGAAAGTCACGATTTTTTCTTTGAAAGTTAAAAAACATGCAGTTACAAGAAATTTCAATGAAGATGCTAAAATAAATAGTGTGATCCTATAGTAAAGTAATTTGAAATAAGCAAATGAAATTTTAATTTTATTTTACAATGTAAAATGTAAAAGGTCTTTAAAAAATAAAGGCAAGATATAACTGCTAACAGTGGCTCTTTTATGAATATAATAAAAACATTACATTTATGTTCAAATCTACATGTTACTAGCAAAATCCAGCAGATGTTGTCCTGCCATCTCTTTCCCCTCTTTCTCTCCTGTTCTCTGTCTCTCTCTTCTTTTCTTTCTCACTCACCTCTCTCTACTAGACCCTGGCAGACATCCTACTCGCTTGCTGTCTCTTCCCTCTCTCTTTTCCATCTTTCCCCCCTCTCTTTTTCCCTTTCTCTCTCTCTCTCTCTCTCTCTCCTGTGCCACCCACTCCTCCTTTCCTCCTCAACTTCACCCAGCAACAACTAAGGCCAGATGGATTGGCAATTGCATTTAACTGAAATGCCATCCTGTGCTGCAGCTCCATCTAGTGGAGTTCAAACAAAATGAACCGCATAAAAACTTTCTCTATGAAAAAAACATGTCAATGTGCCGAAAGTTTCAGAACTACACACCTTAGAAATACGTCTCCAAAAATTCAATGCAAAACATTGGGAAAAGTGTTCTCACATATAGTTTCCAAAAATTTTCTTATTTTTTTTTCGCTGTAGTATTATATATGAAAAATGAAAATGACTGATACGTTAAATTCATTTCACTATCTTTTAAATGTGTTTATAAAATAAAACTTCTCATAAGATAGAAGAGTGAAATTTTTGTAATGTTAAATTTCTCAATACAAACTTATTTAATCAATAAAATTTTGAGAGAAAGAATTTTAAAAATTAACTCTGAATTTCTGTTAATAATGCAGTAAAAGATGATACTCAACAAATATACTTAATGAGACAAATACAAATAAACATAGATAATAGATGACATTCATTCCCTCTAAAATAATACTAATTCAGGAGCACTGCACCAAGAAGAAATTAACTTTGATTCAATTCAGTTCACATCAAACACAAGTGCTGGAACTTTTTAATCACAATCATAATAGTAATTAACATGAGCATCTATGGCAAGGAAATTCTGAGGGAGACATTAAAGAAAGATATTTAAATGCTAAAACCTCTTGGGATTTTAGTTTGGGCTTTTAGTTAAGGTTTAGTTTGGGCTTTTAGTTGGGGTTTAGTTTGTAAATTAAGTTACTGAAGATAAAAAGGTGTACTTGTTAGATTAATAAAAATTATATTTAAAAAATGCAAAACAGATTTTGAAGCACACAAAAAAAAGCTCTTAAAAGTAAAAAAATAACAATTTTGAAGATATATTTGCTCTTTTGATTCATCAATGTCTTTCATGGCAAACATTATAAGTTTTTAGTTCTGAGACTGCAGAAACCCAGAGAAAAGAAGATGGAGACAATGGTGGTGGCAGTTAGAATTGTAGTGGCGGGAAGTAATGGGTTTATTGATTCTTTTAATTAGTTTTGAAAATGTAGGAGGTACCACTGCAAGCCTGCATCTACTTGCCAGTTTATGAGCTTCTTTATAATATTCCCTGTCATTTTTGACCTGTTGACTAACAGACGACTGCATAACATTTTTGTGTACCCTAAGTTACAGTTTCAGACAGAATCATCTATATCTTTGTTCCATGTTCTTTCTGCCAAAGACGCTCATGATAATTAATGGCACACATGAGTATACAAAGATTTTATTCACTAGCGAAAAAGTTAAGAATTACAATGTTCATGAGTGAATAGAATCTATTTACTCCAGAGTGTTGTGCTTTATTTATCCATAATCACTATATCATGAAAGTAAATGAAACAATAAAATACTGAACATTTTAGACATTTGGATATTTTAAATCTCATGTGAGGTCTCATTAGATGCTGTAATTACATTGATGATGCAGAACAGATACGAGACATAAAACGAACAGATAGGCTCTACAGGTAAATTGTATTAAGAAGTGAAATAAAGAATAAATAAAAATGAAACACTGATAAAAAACAATTAAATAAATTAGGTGTTTGCTATCAAAACCAACACATACCATTATTTACCAAAATTCACTCTTTTGCATTTTTGCTAAGTTTAAGGGGGTCCTTCCTAACCTCATCAAATGTTATGGCTAAAATTCATCATATTCTCACCAAATTGGCAAGAACATGTCTTGATCATGTCAAACAGATTTTAGACATAAAAATAAATAAATAAATAAATAAATTTTAAAAAAAATTAAAAAAAAAAAAAAAAACTTTGTAAAATTTTTGCAAATGAAATGAGCTCCGTTTTGAAAGCGAATGAACCAAATGAGAGTTTATGAAATGGTATTGTTAAAATAATTTTATGCCCTAATATTCATACAATAAAAAAGTAAATAAAAAGAAATTCAAAAACACTTACTTAGTAATATCACACTTAAAAAACAAAATTGCTGTAATAATAACATGATGTAACAATTGCATTTTGAAAGAAACTGGTTCGTATACTTCTGTTGTAGGAGTTGTTAACGTTACAGAATTGCAAACTCTCAAAACAGATTGTGCAAATGCTGCCAATATATTCTCACTAACATTCTGAAGAAAAAGACCCCTTATTTCCAAATGACTCATCCAGTGGTTCTCAATATTACATACCTGTTTTGGATCTTGACTTTTCCTTCCAAGATGCAAAGAGGTTAACTTTGTACTTTGTACATTTGATACACTATCTTCTTCAGATACTCCCTGACCAGAATTTTTTACTTCACCTTTCACAGATGGGTTCCTTACTCTTCCATCACTATCTTGACCAGATAATGCAGTTTTCATTAATTGGTTTTGCCTATGCCATTCAAGTAATTCCTTTCTATTATTGACAAGAAAAAGAGAGGGGTCTCTAACTTTATTAATTTGCTTGGCAATATAGAAATGGAGGGATTTTTCAAAGATTCCTCCTGCTTTGACAAGTCCAGTACCATGTGAACTTTTAGCAATAACTAATAAATGCTTCAAAGCATTTTTGCAAATACATGCATACTCACTAATCAATGAATCAGTAGGAGCACATAGTATTAACTGAAATACATTGGGCAATAATATACATGTACATTCTTTGGTTCCAGTGATGTAAGATTTAACATTTATAACATTATTCAAAATGTCTATATTCTGATGTAAAACTAAAGAAACAAATTTTGCAGCTTCAACTGGTACACCATGCAAAACTACAAAATTGTGTTGTTTAAGCTCAAATAAAATGGACTCTGTTAAGAATGCTGTTGTGAGAAGCAAAGTCCGCAAATTGTTTGCAGGAGATTTTTCTTTAATTATCAATTTAATTCTAAACAAAATATCCAAAACATCTACTTCTTCTTCTGGGATATACAGTTTCACTTGTAGTGCCTCTTCTTTCTTTCTACTCAAATTCACAGCAACTCTGTCTACAAGATAACCTGGCAGAATATATGAATCTGACACACACTTGGAATTAGAATTGTTTCTATAACACAGCAAGTCAAAATTTTCTGACAGAAATTGCAAATATGAAATGAAATTTTCTTCTGAATTTTTGCATGAATTTACGCACAGACTTGATGAAACCCAATCTTGAAATATGGTTTGAAGATTTGAAGAAACTGCAGATGGGCAAGATGTATAAAACAAAGCACTTGTTGCTCGCATACGATCTTCTTGTTTACTCAGTGACATACTAATTGGGGATAATATATTCATTTCACAAAATGCTCGTAAAAGACTTTGTAATTCTCTAGAAATGGTAGCAACAGACATACTATTTTCAACTTTCAGGCGCATTAATCTTTTTAAAAAAGTGATTTCTACTAATGCAAATGACTTGACACCATCTCCAAATATTTTGTTAAATTCTTTCATGTTGTTAAACAATACTTTCATAGGTGAGCTCTTCAAGTTACTTTCATCATAAATAGACTGCACAATTGTCCAACCCCGCCGAGTCACAGACATGGTACCAGTAGGACCTTGAACAAGTACAGCTACTCCATTTGGTCCAAAGGTTTTACTACACAACTTCTCTATTGTCTCAAAATAATTTTCAGGTAACTCCATATTCTTTAAGAATTAAGTGCTGTAGTTAATTTCTTCCACTTCTTTCACTCTTTTCATCTTTCAAAAGATAGGCAGGATGGTATTTTATCTCACCATTATCATCTTTATACTGCAATCTTGGGTTGGGCACAGTGTTATGATAGCTACCAATTGAGGAATACCTGCAAAAATTCCAATCAAACCTGCATCAGATATGTTGTTACATGCATACATGATTATTCTTTGCATGCATTCAATCCAGTCACAATAACTTTACTTAAAAAAGCTAAAGCTTAAGCTTCTAGCTGGGGGATTATTTAAAATTCAAGCAACAAAATTCCAAATTGTAAACACATACACCTGAAAGAATACACTCCAAACACTAATATGAATATAAATGCATGCATTCATACCTTTCCAATCAACATCTTTCACTTCAATATGAAATAAAACATTTCGGTGCTTTGTTGAAATTCACAAAAAATATCAGGTTCAGAGTTCATGTGTATCACAAAAATTGTTCTCGATCAATATTCTGTGAGGGCTCTGTTACTGGGGGAGGCAATGGCACTTGTACCTTTATGAATGCCGGCTGTTCTTGCCCATTTTTGTGAGTACCCATTTTGGTGCTTGATCTACTTTCTACATGTGTTGGAGATTTACTTTCCTTTTCTTCTGCGGGATACCTTTTCACCATAAGTCTTCTACGCCCTTTTGGTTCTGGATCTTCTTCTGTTTTAGGCTTCATTTTGTAAAGGCGCCGAACACGAATGTATGATGCAGACAAAACACAAATTCCTGATGGGATTAGAGACAGCAACAAGCTTCTCATGGGATCTTTAAATTTTGTAAAGTCGTAATCTTCTGGGTCTGGTACTGCAAATATTTCACTCTCATGGCTAATAAGACACTGAAATTCCATACCTACATGTGTGTAATTGGCAAAAAATTGTTCACAAAGTTCTTCTGGTTCATACCCACATCCAAATATATTTACATAGAGAGGAACAATTGAACTAGTATTGTCTGGATTGCTGGCATTTAAATTTACCAAATCTGCTGCATCATATTCTTTAATATAATCACTAGTCAAACGTCCACTTTCAAAATCCGTTGAATCAATTGACTTATCAACTACTGAAACTGGAACACTCTCATTTAAACTATTTAAGATAAAATGTTTTGAAGTTTCATTCGAATTATCATTTTTGACGGGAAGAAGAGTCCTAAAAATACTATTTTCTAGATTCAGAATATTTCCACTTTTGTCATTAATAGTTGTATTCATCTCCAAATGTAGTTCAGATGTGCTAGATATATTATACTGAGTGAAGTTTTTTAATTCCTCACGTGATTCTGCATGATACTTATTAACGTCATCTTGAAGCACTACATTTTTTTGTGTTGTATTTTGAGTGAAAGTTTTTAATTCCTCACGTGATTCTGCATGGTACTTAGTATTATTATCTTTATTTTCAAGCACTATATTTTTTTGTGTTTTATTTTGAGTGTCTGCTGGAATACGAATTTCCCTGTACTTCACATCAGAAACATTAGAAATCATTACACTGTCACTAGCACTAAACACATCAGGATCAGATACATTCAATGTCTGATTTTCAGAAAGGACATAAACAACTTTAATTTGAGTGCAATTGTAAAACATAGCAGTACAGCTACCACGACATGAAGTCCAATGGCACTTTGTAAGACCATATAACTCTTCTGCACTCATAACAGTACAAACTGCTCGTTTAAGTGGCATTGTAAGTGACAAAACAGCAGAATCAGTAAAAACAGCAAAGGAGGTAACAGCACATGAGAAACTAATAATTGCCAAAATCGAACAGGTTCTAGCCTCGTAATCTCTCAGCCAATCAGGCATTCGACAACCACCTCTTCTTCGGCGACACATGACTTTCTATACACAGAATTCTAATAAAAAATTTATTAAATGACCCTACATTTTATTAATTATATTGTTTCATACACAGAGCAAAGATGCTACAATCAGAACACGAATTCTCACTCTTCAATAACAACTTCCATTCTGAAAATGAACACTTTCACTCAGAATTGAATACCATGAATACTCAGGTTTTAATGACTGTGACCATTCTCAATAGAGAGATGAATCAATATAAATGATGAATAACATGTCTTGAACTTCTGAAATACCTTGAAGCCATTTGTATGCATAGGCAAAAATATCATTCACACACATCACTTCTTTTACTATAAACAATGTTTTCTATATTTACAAGACAACTGTATGAACTACTTTCTTTAACTGCACCCTTGGAGAAGTCTAGAACACTGAGCCAGGTTTCTTACATATACAAACACACAGTCATTAACACACACAGCGGATCAATATTACTGTTTTAATGCATGCCACACTACCATAGCAACACAAGTGACTGATATCTATCTCTCATGCAAAGTCTCACTTAGAGGTAGATGTAGGATGTGATAAACATGCAACAAGCAAAACTTAACCTTGAGCCCAGAACCACATTTACACACATCAATAAAGCATAAGGTACAATCAAAGCCAAAATTTCAGCCAGTTGCAACAAACTCATTGGAATGTCTCCAAACAGAAAAGCAAATATTAGGATTACATGAATCTTCAAAGTAAAGAGGATCTCAATAACTTTTTTTCTTCAATGTAGCAATATTTCACTTTTCACATAAACAATTTAATAGGAATGAATTACAAAATGATATAAACTAAAAATAAATTATTCTTGTCACTTATTTTAGCAATTTATTAGTTCAATTCAACTGAAAATAAATTTAAAAAAAGAGGAAATAGAAGAATAAGAAGAAATATTTATAGTCAAATTTCACAATTCTGAATTACTAATAAATGAGCTAATGTTTTATTGTTTCTATCAATCAATTTTTCTCCAAATACGCAAAATGCAAAGTCAGTATATTAATATAAAAGTATAAAAATGATATCTCAATCTTGTTTAGCACAGAAGCAAAGATGTTATTCAGTAAATCTGTTCAGGTGTTCTGCATAGCTGATGAAAAACACTAAGTAGCCAAAAGTTCCATCTGTTATGCTGCTTTCCCTTCCCGAAATCAGATTTGCATCCAATTAAAAGGGTTGTACAAGACAAACTATTATTGAGTTGAAGTAATCATTTACCAAAGTGAATGTTGAGAGAGAAAGAAATGAGAGAGGGGAAGAGTGGTGAAGGAGGGAGAGGGGGGATTTACAGGGGCCTTCCCCTGTGAGAGGAGGTGAGAAGAGGTGAAAAGAGGGAAAGGAAGAGAAGGATGAGTATGGAGGGAAGAGGGAAAAGAAGAGAGAGAAGGAAGGGGAAAGGGAAAGAGAAGAGAGGGAGAGGTGGAATGGGTAGGGAAGAGATAAGGAGAGGGAAGGAGCAGAGAATCGGGAAGGGAAGAGAGGAAGAGGGATGCACAAAGATTGAGGGGGGACAAGGCAAGGAGGGGTGAGAAGCTTATAGGAGATAATATCAAAAAGAAAAAAAGATGAATAATAATAATAATAATAATAATAATAATAATAATAATAATAATAATAATAATAATAATAATAATAGAAGGACAACGAGGAAGAAAAAAGAAGAGACGAGGAAGAATAAGAATAATAAAAAACAAAAGAAAAAAGAATAAGAATGAATCTTTTTCAATTTTGTCTATTTATTTATTTAACATCAAAAAACAGTTAAAAACTGTGTGCCCTATGGGGAGAAGTGTAGACTGTGCATGTTTTCTTTAATTCTTGGATACCTGTCCTAAACCAAAACCAGATGAATTATGAATACAGATTGAAACAAGAATTCCTCAAGAATTTATAAGAAAATATAAGCTTCCATGAAGTATTTGTGAAGGGATATCAGTAACAAACTTTGGGTATCATCCCTCATTGTGTCCATGAAAGAATAAAATTACTGCCATGGGAACATGGAGTACGTTATCTTGAATAATTATATTCCCCACTGAACTTTTGGAAACATGCACAGACAGTGAAGTTACATTTATGTCCAGACGCAAAACAAGGGCCCATCTCAGCATTTGCTCAAAGGATCAGGGAAACTGGACGAAAAACCTGATCGAGATGGGGAATCATTGACCCAGAAGCTGAGGTGCAATACTTATTACCCATTATAATAATTACTCACAGGTACAATATTAATCTCATTTTATGAAATATGATAAAAAGCAAAATAAAATGAAATATTTTTATCTGTGGGAAACACAATAAGAAGCTTCATTTTTTAAGAACACTCTGCTGACACATTGTGGAACATTGCAGTTTTTAACAAATGTTGGAGTAAAATATTTTGAAACTTTGGAGGAAATGCAATTATATTTTTAAAAATAATTTTGTTTCTAGATTGAAATTCTAAAATAAATAATTCTTTAAAAAATTTATCAAAAATGTTATTTCAAAAAAGTTTGGATTATTTTAACTAAAATATCACATTAATAGTCTTATACAATTGTTGTGCGTATTGTACTATCCATTTCTTGCAATTCTTCCAGTTGCCTTCATAAACATTTCTTCTTTACATTGCTTCTTCAGTTTCACATTGGCCACTTCTTCTCCAAGTTACCAACTTTGGAAGTGTATGCCCGGAGAATTTCAAATGGGGACGAGGTCAAGAATAAAAAATCAAATTTAAATTCAAAATTAATAATTAAAAAAACACAAACTAGCAGTGCTAGAACACCACATACTTTCTCACATTATTTATAACTTGGGCAATTTTCAAAATTTCAGAGTGTTCAATGAAAACGACACCTGCACCATTTTGTTTAGGTGTCCTTTACTCTATCTGAGGAAAACATTTTAAGGAAAAAATTTGAAGAAATTTTTGCGAACTTTTTAATATACTGCATAAGCTTCAAATAAAAATTACACAAATACTGCTTGTTTTTTCAAACAACTGTGTGTAACTTTATCTAATGATTATTTTTTTAATAGATTTTATTAAGGAAAAATCTATCATCAATATTGTGTGTTAATTTTTTGCACTTTTTGGATACAGAGTTTGCCGAAAAGATCCTGTGCCACTTTTTGGTGACCTTGCTAAGAGTGAGGAAAACATTTAAAGAATAAAACTGAAGCCATTTTTGACAAAAGAATTGAAAAATTGTCTATATTGCATGCCAAATCATGTGAAAACTACTCACATTTAAAAAAAAAGTATCTTCAATATTACAATCAAAGGAAGACCCCCAAAAATAGTTGAACTTTTCAATTTTCAAAAAATCAGAAAGTTCGGTGAAAATTAAACTATTCTATAAGCCCCCTTTGCACTACCCAATAAAAAAAGTTTAATTGAAAAATTTTATCCATTTTGAGAAAATTTTGAAAATGTTAAAAGGTTCATACATCCCAAAATGAAATATATGTTTCAAACTCCCAAGACTGGATATCCCTTCCCAAACCTGGACAAGCCTGGACCAGATCGATAGGGAAATGTAAATTTTCAATAAAATCGTTTTCCCTTTTTTAAAGAAAGGGATAAGAAATTACACCAATAACTACAGAAGTATAATCCTCCTGAGAACAATATTAAAATTACGTACGAAAAGAAAACCAGGAAAACTGCAGGCATACTTCAAAATCAATGGGGAACAACAAGGATTCCACACAAAGAGATCAGCAAAAGATACTGTATTTATAGTGTGACAAATAGTTCAGAAAGGAATCAAATATAATAAGTCCGTTCTGTAGTTCTTCCGTTTTGTAGACCTCAAGAAGGCATTTGATCAAATAAGGCTATAAGATGTGATCACAATTTTGAGGGACAAACAAATGCCTAAAAAATTGTCAGAAACTATTGAAGGTATATGTACAGATATTAAAACTAAAGTAAAATTGGCGACCAAACTGCAGATGAAATACAATCTCTGAGTGGAATTCACCAGGTCAACTCCGTAAGTCCAGTAATCTTCAATTTGATAATGAATAAACTAATTGACAGTGTAATAACAATGGAAAGCTACGTGATGGATGATAACCAGATAAACATAATCTGCTACAGAGATGACACAGTGCTTATAGCAGACTCTCAAGGCAGTCTGTAGAGACTATTGTTTAAATTCATAATGACAGCATAATTATACGATATGATAGTTTAAACAGAGAAAACTAAATTGATGGTAATATCCAAGAGCCTGCAAGATTTAATATAGAAATAGAAGGCAAAGTCATCTAACAAGTGATGAAGTTCTAAAACCTGGGAGTGATCGCCATACATGCAAAGAAGCGAGGGAGTAGGCCATGAAAGATGCTTGAACATCAGGTAACTTAATTGTAACTAATGTAACTTGGAAAACTGAATACCTTATATAGAGGGTAAATACAAAATCTATTAGACAATGGAAAGACCAATTTTGACATAAGATGACGAAACCTGAGCTGATACAAAGAAAACAAAACATACGGTGATCAGAAGAAATGAACACACAACAATAGTCGGAAAGACCAGGAGTGTCAGGATAAGAAATCAGATATAAGAAACCAGTGTAACATAACTGATATTATCAAATTTGTGAAAAGAAAGAAAAAAGAATGGAATAACCGCAACACATGAATGAGCAATAATAGACTGGTGAAGCCAGCCAGGGATATGTCACCATTAGGAAGGAGAAAAGAAGAAACCCTGAAGGCCATACAAAAGATATACAGTCTACATCCAGTGAATTCCAGGATGAAGCTTGAAAAAAAAAACAGGTGAATGACCTACATAACAGAAGAAGAATAAAGTTATCTGAACAGTTTAGGTGATAGTGTTCACCAAGACAGACAGACATTTTGCCTTAATTTTTTGGTTTCAAGGACCTACAAAACGTGGATTCTGAATACACAATGTCAAAAGGGAAGTAAAGTATAGAAAGAAGATTTATCAACTTTTTCGATGAAAAAGCCCCACAATCCGGGTTCTTCTGCTGAAAAATCGCTGACGTTTATTGCAGCATAGACTATTTTCTCTTTGCTACAAAATTTTGAACTTTTGCAATTTTTGAAAATTCAAAGTTAAAAGAAAATGAGACTTGCTTCATTTTTTAAGTCCTTTGTTTTATCCTAGGAAAAGTTTTTAAAAACTGGAGCCGTCTTTGAGAAGAGAAATATAATAGATTAACATTGCAAAAGTACAATATTGGTAATACAGATTTCTTTTCTTAATGCAATCTGTTGTTTAAAAAAACAACAAAAACTTTAAAGAAGGTCATGAACAATTTTTTGAAAAAAGAGTAGTTTTTGCGTACTTCTTGTTTTATGGAAGGCACTAAAAAAAAAAAAAAATCACAAAAAACAGTTCTAAATTTTTTCTTTAATTTTTGCCCTCGAATAGTGTACTGTACACTTATAAAAATAGTGCAAGGCTCACTTTTGGTTAGCATTTTTGAACTTAAAGAAATCTGTCCTTTACATCTTAAAAATAGGATCAGAACAATTTCTTTGAAAATATAAGTTTCATGTAACTTTTGCATTTAGGATATTGCAAATTCAAATTTCCTTTTGCTGAAAAGTTTTTCATGATTAGGGCCCAGATTTTAATGACCTAAAAATCAGCGAAATATGCAAGCATTTATGACCTAAAACCTATATAAATATGACCTTAAAAAATACAATATGACGTCATACAAGTTTTTTTTTTTATTCCTGTTAATTTTTTAGGTATAACAAATACAAAATTCACTCAAGAACGGATTGTGAGTATGGTACATATGGCTTGCAGTCTTAGGAACTAACTAGCATTTAAAAAAAAATTGCTTGTGTCTGTAAAACAAATCAAGTACAGTACAATACAACCCATCAAACCAAATGACTTGGTTTACTACTGCATACTTCTTGTTTAAAATAATCCTTCTCTTTCAAATAATCCTTTGTAGTATAATTTTTGAGTTTATTTGTGACAATATCACCTGATACATTGTCATGCAAGACACATTTTCACACCATTAATTCTTGTGTCCTTAAAAATACGACTTATGTATGCACTTGGCAAAATTTGGCCAAAATATGACCTTTTACTAAAAACAGTCCTTGAAAATATGACAAATATATGCATTTATGGCAGAATTTGGCCCAAATATGACCTTTCACTAAAAATTCTGTAAATATGACTTATATGCACAATAAAAATACATTTTCCTAATCTACAAAACCTGATTTCATGCATAAATTGTTTTAAAATTCACCCGCAGGTTCAGAAAAAATATATGACTTGTCATTAAAATCTGGGCCCTATTCATAATATAACAGGTTGGAATACAGTAATGACAACACCATGATGTGGCAGTTTGAAACTTATTTCAGAAATTACCTCATTGTTCAGCGGCAATGTTTCTTACTGAATGGAACGCAGATTTGGATTGTCTATTCTGTGTTGATATGTTAGCTTTAAAATATTAGTTTTCGCACCTTAAGTGCTATGATTAGTACTGAGCATATTATTAGTCACAAGCATAAGTAATGGCTGTGATATGTTCATATGGACATAAATTGTAGTATAATAATATTACATAAATGATACTAATGCAAGAAAGTACTTGCTGTTGTAACAGTAATAGTTTAGAACGGATTTTGTGAAAGAAAAGTATCTCTATCATCAATATTGTAGTTTTGCAATGCTAGTTTTTAACAATTTTGGAAAATACTGAGAGTTTTCCAAAAATGGAAACTATGCCAATTTTCAAGCATCCTTTACTCTCTCTGAGGAAAAAATTGAAAAAAATTTAGAGCCACTTTCAAGTAAATAAATGTTTAAAAATTTCACGCAAATTTACCAGAAAATTAGTATACAGAGTGTATTGAAGAATATATTTTAGTAAGAAAAAAATCTCTATCATCAACATTGTAGTAGTAGACACTGAAAAAATTTTGAACTTTTGCAATTTTCAAAAATTCAGCGAGTTCAAGAAAAATTGAAATGTAGATGCTTCACGTAAAGTAGCCTGTAAAATCAAAATATCCATTTCAATACCCAGGGCCTCATATTGGCAAGATCAATAGGGGAACAATCATTTTGAAGACACTCGTCAGAACATTTTAGGTGCTAGCATTGACCACAAAGAGACCAATTTTTCAGAATCAAGAACCAATAAAAAAATTGATTCTGACAACACAAGTTTTCTATATGCTGCTTTGAACAGCACACTTAATCACCTCTCACTTAAAGACGTGGTAATTAAGTTGTTCCCAGGCATTTTGGCATCCCCTTGAACTTCCTAGAATTTCCCATGGTACCAGGTTCCTATTAGTACTTAGTGTTGAACTCCGGCCCGTGAACATTAATCCTCTACCTGGTTTGGAGTTATATTTTATAAAGAAAGGTCATGAATGAAGAAAAATCTCTTTTCTCGAACAATGACAACTTATTCTTTAAATTTGATTTATAAATGGAAAATTCTAGCTGCTGTTGCACAATATCTACAAAACACTTGACCAATAAATTACAGTTAATTTAATCAAAAATTTTAGATCAGGATGCACATTAAACAATGTTTCAATACACAGTATTTGGAACAAGAAAAAAAATAATAAAAGAGAGAAAAGAAGCCACTCAGCAGCAGAAGCACAAGAAGCAAATGAACAAGGAGAAAAAAAGATGGACGGAGAAGAAGGAAAAGAAGGAGGAGGGGAAGAAGATGAAAGAGAAGTAGAAGAAGTAGGAGGGGTGGTAGAACATGCTTTGTTAGTGGTTCCAGAAGTAAACTTATGGGCAACTCAAAATACTTGAAAACACATCAAAATATTTTGTTTTATGTATCAAATTACTAACTACTGAGTCTTTTATCGTCTCACAACCCATGTCTTGGAGCACCTACTCTTATTCTCATAAGACGGCAACTAAGTATCTTTGTTGCTAGTCATGACAGCCATAGCTGGCAAGTCAGAACTGGCAGAGGATGATGGAAGGATTGGGTCATGCACAGCAGCAACTTTCCTATTTCTGTGTTTTTCTATTTCTCTCTTTTTCATGGTCAGGTACACAGCTCACAGGCTGCAATCCTTTCGAGCTGAGTGATGCAGGGCAGGGTGAAGTGGGCAGGAGCACGAGTGAACAAATGAATCATCTATTTCTACAATTCTGTCCGGTAAGCTCGAGAAAAGAAACTATGATCTTGAAGATGTGAAGGGATATTGCGACTGATTTTATCAATTTATTAACTGAGATGTAACAATTATAATAATAATAATAATAATAATAATAATAATAATAATAATAATTATTATTATTATTATTATTATTTTATGTAAACCCACTCAGAGAAATCAGAAAGATATCTCGTGAGTCAATGCTAAATTCTTTATTATTTATAATAATAATAATAATAATAATAATTATTATTATTATTATTATAAATATTATTAGGTACACACAATTTCACCTAATATTCCACCTATTATACAAAGGCTTCAAACCTGGAATTTAAATAACATCTTAATAAAATTAATACAAATATTTATAAAATATTAATAAGTAGTAAATTAACAAAAACTACAAATAATTGATAAAAACATAAATAAAATTGTTGTCCCTTAAAATGACAATTTTGGTGATTCTTCTTTTCTAAATGCAAATTCTTATGAGGATGAATGAAGCTAGGAAGAATGAATGCCCTAGAGCAGAATACGTGCTCTCTCCTTTTTCCAACTGAAATAACTGCATTGCCCTACCCCACAAGCTGAGGGCACATGCCTGCCAGAGGATCTCTAAAAGTGAAGAGGATGCCAAAATTATTTCATGTGATTGCCAAATTGTCAGAAGAGCAGGTGCTTCCAGGCTTGGGTTGTGAAAGAAAACAAACACCTTGTTAAAAAGAAGTTCATTTTTCAAATACAAAGCCTAATTTAAAATCATCACTTACCCCTGATCATAGAGACAACAGTATGGCACATTAAGTTCTCTAAGGAAAATCCAAATGTCTTGATATGACCAATCTAAAATTGGACTCACTCGCATAACTTGCGGCCAGTCAGCATCAGTCATCTATAAAAAAATTATACTTTTCAACTAGCACATACATTTCATTAAAAACAACAATTGAAAAATTACATATATATATATATATATATATATATATATATATATATATATATATATATATATATATATATATATATATATATATATAGACATATATATGTATTTGCTTTTTTTTATCTACTACCACTACATAAAATTTTAAGAATTTGTACTCTGCACTGACAAATTTGATAATACTGTTTTTTATGTACATTAAAATGTATATATTAGTTAGTCTCTTTCTTAATAATCTCATTAAAGCAATGAATGACAAGTTACATTTGAGTATAAATGTGTTATTTACACATTTCATTTTTCTTGCTTTCACATATATAGTGTTAATAGATTAAATAATTAATGCCCTTTCACTCCCATTCCTATTCAACCTTTAGCCTCCAGGGCATCATAGGGTACATGTAAATAAAATATTATTCTGTATTATACATTACTATTATGCTGCCTGAATCAAGTTAACATCCTAGTTTGTCACTGTCTATACAAAAGCAGAAAATGCCCTATCAAAATTCTTAAAAAAGTAAAGCTTTGTGTACAATATTTTGAATTATTGACTCTCCCTCAACCCCTTTCCTCAAGAAATCCTGGAGTTGATGAGCTGAGGAATAATAATTCAAAACAGTGCCTTTTTTTTTCCTCCCAAGATATTTCTACTGCAAGATCTAAATGCCAGAGAAGGTTTTTGTAAATAAATGAACTTACTATATTATAGATTCACACTTTTGTCGAAGCACATAACATTAATAAGTAGCAATATCACAAAACTATAAAACATTTTCAATGTTTTGACACTGTGTTGTCTACTTCAGTTACAAATCGTTTTTAGAATACTTTTAATTATTTTCTTTAATACCTAAACTGATGAATATGTTTACTTCTGTAGTCAAGGTACCAATAATATTTTTATTTATCAACAAACTGAAAAGGAAACTGAAATGGAAAATTGAAACTGAAAGGAACTGAAATGAAAAATTATAACCTTTACTGAAATCAATGATAATATGTAATCTGTAACCCGATAAATTGCAGTTGGACTGATGTAGAAGCAGAATGCCTGACCAAAATTTTATTTCCTTCACCCTAAATTGCTAGATGCGTTAGGCATTAGTAACACTAATATTGTTAAATCATATTCTCAATGAATATTATCACAATAATAATAATAATAATTATTATTATTATTATATTCTTTTGTAGGTAAATTTCTATTTAAAATTGAAACAGTACAAAGCAAAGTTGAAACTTAAACTCTTAGGTACCAAAAATAATTATTTTTACTGTGCAATATTTTATTTCTATTTGTAACAAGTTTGTAATTTAGCTGTAAGCTCAATGACACCAACTAGTACATGGATTTCTTTCATTTTACATGACCCTTGCAGCAAATGCTGAGATGGCCCCCTTGCTTCAATTCTGGACAATGTATCTTCACTACCTATACAAGTTTTCTAGAGAGAGAAACATTCTTTTCTTTCTATAATTTATCTAGGCACGAGAGGAGTGGATAGTTAGTTATTTGTTAGCAGTGTATTCAAAATCAAATGAGGTTTGCCCTTGCAGTTCTATCACACAGAGGTGAACATTTCGTATATTAAAATGCTGCTTTCTACCTTTAGTCATACTAGGTAAGTGAAAGTAAGGATTCTAGAACTCAGGAAGACATGTGCACCCTCATACACCGTATCTGACTTGTCATTCATGATTGAAATTGTATATGTGACTCATAAATTATTATTATTATTATTATTATTATTATTATTATTATTATTATTGTTATTATTATTATTATTATTATTAATGTGTGTGTGAAAGATTTTTTAGTTTAGATAAATTTTGTTTATAACACCTACAATACATACCCATTTTGGATAAGTAGAATTTCCAATGTAGTAAATACTCACAACTTAAATATACCAAAGAGTGGACAACTACTTTCTTAGTCCAAAAAATTATGGGTGGGAGTAACAGGCAGCAGGGCAATATCATACACTTACACAGGCAGAGTAAACAAGGCCTTACCTATGAAATTTTCAAAAAGAAGAACCTAACACTTCTTCACAAGATACTTGGAAAGGACAAAAAGCCTTTTCTATAAACAAAATGATATTTTGTAATTTGATTTAAAATATATTAATTCTGAAGTTTGTATTTAGACAGTATAACTCAAGCCAATTTCAAATCAATCATTTTCAAAATTGCTCACTGGAATATTTCAAGAAGGTTTAAAAAACTGAATAGTAAGTCAAGGAAGATACCTGAAAAGATTTAAGTGAATCAGAATACGGATCTGTTCTTCTAGTTCCCATTAAGACAGCTTTCAAATTTGGTTTCTCAGCCAATACAGAGGCAAGGGCATTTTTAACTGGTCCTGGGACAATTTTTAGGTGAAGATTGTACCTGTAAAAATGAAAATGTATATAAACTGGAATACCAAACACTGATATCCAATTTGAAAATAATTACTCAAAATCTAACCTTTTTATGGAATCGGTAATAAAATTATCTACATCAGGAAAGGGGTCATCATAACTAATGTATATAGCTTGCAAAGGTTTCTTTTTTATTTCTGGGTAAAGATGCCAAAGTACAGCACAAGTGATATGCAGAAGTACTGTACAATCTTTACCTCCATTAAAGCAAATTGATATTTCAGAAAAATCATACTTTTTAAGACATTGTTCCACAATCTGAAAAATTAATAACATTGATGTAATGTTTAACAGTTTTTTTAATGTAACCATTCAAATAATTATTGTAGACAACCTGAAGAGATTTTTTCACATTTCCAACCAGCTCACTCTTTGGTAACTTTAAAGCTCTGTGATATATGGACGAGATTATATCATCAGCATGAAAAGCATCTTTTTTCACTAAGGATCCTTTGGGAAGAAGGGACAAAAAATATTTTTCAGCTTCCCAAATTTTGTCTTTAAAAGAGGATTCAAGAGTAATTTTTGTTACATATGCTGCCTGGTCAAGGATTGGATAAGAGCCAAATGTGACATCTGGATACTTTTCTACAGCTAAATTGAGTTGTTCCAACATATTTAATTCATCAGTATTAAAATATAAACATTGATCAAAAAACACTGAATTGAATTTTTCATCAGGCTTAAATACATGCTCTAACTTCATAAATAAATGTTGTAAATATGATGGAATGCCTGGAAATACATAAACATTTGCAACACACACTATTGGCATTGTATCTAAAAATCTACTGGAAACACCTTTTTTACACCGGAGAAGACTAGCAGATTTTGGTACCCTAGCCATTCTAATAGCCGGATTTTTAACATGATCGGTACATTCCCCATCGGCGAAACTGGAAACCCATTCTTTAAGCTCCTTGTTTAATGTCAGCTCATCATTAAATGCTTTAGAGATACCCTCATAGGTTACGTCGTCATGTGTTGGCCCGATGCCGCCAGTGGTTATAACGATATCAAATTGTTTAGAAAATAATAATACTTCTTCAGCAATGACATTCACATCATCAGGTACAACACTTATCTTCTTAACCCTAACGCCTAGATTGTACAATCGTTTAACAATAAACGGTGAATTCGTGTCCACAACACGACCTTTCAAAATTTCGTCGCCCACTATTAAAACACCGGCTGTTTTGTCACTCATCTCTAACAAACGTGTATTTCGGAAGTCGGCAATTTCTCTCTTTTGACGGTTGTTTAACTTGCTTTTCGCTGCGCCCATGTAGAGCATGACATAGTAACTAATTCACCCGACACGTCTCAACTACCCTAGATTAATTTTAAGAATGGACTTCACAATGTAAGGATATAATGAAGCCACAACCAACCACGGCACACAACTATTACCCACGTAACCTACATGCACCCACATGTCTCGTTGCAATTTGTGGATCCATCCAACCACCTCCCACTCTAAGTAGCATACGTCAAAGTGATTACGTTTGACCACTTGCAGAGTAAAATAAAAGTTCAAGCACATGCATGCTGGTAAATATTTGAAATAATAGTATTAAAAAATTACTTAGAGGGTTTCCATTCACATTTGTACCTAAAGGGTGGAAACAATGTAAACTAGGACTCGTATCCATAGCAACAGAGTTAATCTTTCTCGTGATTGGTCACAAACGTTTTATACGCAGAATCGTGGGTTGGTGACAAAAACGATCGGAATACGTACACATTGCCACGTACGAGGACGCGTCTTGCAATGGTTGTGGTATTAAATGCGAAAGACGACGTAAGGATCTCAAAAAAAAACATGTAAGTTATGGTTCTTGAAATATCATAAAGTCGAACGCAGATTGTGGACTGCAACAATATAACTGAACACTATTTATTATCGTCTTTCAGTTATTTGTGAAATAGGATACGAGAACAATTAAAAATTTCGACTAATACGTGGAACAATACTTACAACGCTAGCGCTTAAACCGTTCAGTCGATTTTCTTCAAAATTTGTATTCGTGGATCAAACTGAACAAACTCGCGTTTTTGCGTGTTTGGAAAGGATATTTTGATTTTTGAGGGTATTTTACATGAAGCCACAACATTTTCAAAATTTTCTCAAAAAGGGCACCATTTTTTATTTACTTTTGTGCTCAGATAGTGAAAAGGACGCTTCAGAGAATGGTGAGAAAATCATTTTCATTGAAATCCCTAATTTTTCGAAAATCGCAAAAGTGCAATTAAATGAAGTAGGAATAATATAAAATAATATAAACCCGAGCGCAGCCCACCCCGGCGCAGCCAGCTCTGAAGAAGATCGCGAAAAAGGTGATCGAAACATCGGCAATTCTGCCTCCAACCCGGACATCCAAGATAATCTTTAAAAGTGCAATTGTTTGAGGGAGCGGGCCGTCTTTCTACAACTCCAATATTCAAGATAGAGATTTTTTCCTTAAAAAAAAAAGAAATAATTTTTTCCCCTCTGTTCTTTAAAGACATCTTGAAATAAGGTCATGTTTAATTTTTTGAAAATATGAGCAGTTTTTTGAGCGAAATATTGGCAATTTTAATTTTTTAACAATTTTCTCTCAGAAACAGCTCCAAAGGGTATAGCCGAATAAGGCGGTGAAAAGTGCCCCCAAACCAAATCGATAATTGCGATGCTCATATGAAAGAGAATATACAATGACGTAGATTCACAAAAAGTCAGCCTCCTAGGGCAATCTGTTGCAGAGATACCACGAGAAACGTGTTTTGCATGTTTTATTTTTTCCTCGGCTTCTATTGCGTGTATCAGGCTGAAAAAAATTGCAGAGACGGGTAAACATAGTAGAATTTGAAGCTATTTCTGCCAACGAACGAATTTTGACGCCAATTTCATATAGAAAAAAATTAATACATTTTTGAAATTGATTTTCGACGTGATAACGTTGGAGCACTGCCTCAATTTCGCCCCTAAAATGGGTCTTATAACATTTTATAACATATATCTTTTTCCAGATTTTTCAATAATGTGGACGGTAGTGAAAAAAAATTAAAACTTTTTTTCAGTTTAAAAATTTGAAATTCGCGCCTAAATGTGATTGAAAAAAAAAACGTTTTAACCGTTATTTAAACACAGATTTAAACACGATATACCGGGTGATCAGTATAAAACGCAATCCTGCAGTTCAAGGCACTCAGAGAAAAGTGAAAGATTTGCAACACTGCTTCTGGGACAGCTCCTTCGACTCCATCTCAGCGACACTCCATACACCATCACCCTCTTCACCCCCTTCCTGTGGTGTGGGTCATACCTGCTCAAAACAAAACAGCCCGCATTTTCATTTATAGATTCCTTTTTTTAACAGTTAACTTACGATGCGCCTCAGCGTAGAGCAACGCAGTTTTGTGTTGGAGTATTTCCGAACGCAATCTTCCAAAGAGTGCCGGGCAGCTTTCAGAGAAAAATTTTCATCTGAGTCTGTTCTGAACAAGAGTACCATATTTCCGTTAGTGAAGTGCTATCGTGAGACAGGTGTGTTTGATCCATTGCATTAAAAAAAAGAAAGATTGGAGTATAGTGTGCCATTTATCGACACAGATTAATTGGTCTGTTGTTTTTCAAAGAAACAGTAAAGGCGGATACGTATCAGAATAAACTGAGAAATTAATTTTTATTATATTTTAATTAGTTAATTAATTCTAAAGTAACATTATTCAATAATAATAATAATAATAATAATAATAATAATAATAATAATAACAATAGACATTTGATCTTCGAATCTGAATTTATAATTTGTTAATATTTATTTAAAACAAAAAAGTATAAAACATACATTTCTGGAGCATATGTTTTGGAGAGAGAATGTGCTGAATCTTGTTTTGAAACTAAAACAAGCAAAGTTTACTATTAAATTGACCTCAATACATATTTTACATGGCAAGTTTATTTCACATCGTTCTTGTATCGTCGTTCGTATCGTTTCGACGCCAAACAAGCAGGCACGTACCCATCTCATTGAATTCGTGGCAGTCACCTGCTCTTCTCCTAAGGGTGGCGTTAATAGGAGAGGGGATTAAGCGTACTTCCCGTCAGTTTACCTGCTTGAAACCACCAGCCGCTATTCGACCCGCTCAGACATGGTTGCCCGTGCATTTCGCTCTGCCTGCTGTGGGTTGCGTTTTAACTGATCACCCGGTATGCCCTCGAAATCTTACAGGTGTTACAACGATTATGTATGAAACTCAATATCTTTAGATTGATTGATTGCCGACCTAGCGTCGGCTAGTGGGGTTTCCCCCTAACGAGGACTCTTCCACCAGCGGGGCACCGCCCCAGCTGGGACAAGCTCTAAGCTCCCGACCGGTCTCCCGGAATATGTGTTAGTGTAAATGTGTGTGTGTGTGTGTGTGTGTGTGTGTGTAAGGGGAGAGGATAGGACAAGGAAGAGTGACAGATAGCGCGCGGTCCGTGGCCCGTTCGGTAGGGTACTGCTCCGGTATTCGCCTGGTGTTGATCGGAGAAACCACGGAAAACTACCGAACAGAGCAGCCGGTCGAATTCAATCTCCAGACAGCGATTGAATTCGACCTAGCTGAAAAGCTATATAGTGTCGAAAATCTGGCCACCGTGAGGACTCGAACCTAGGACCTTCCGGCCAGAGGCGCTGTTGTGACATCAGTTCATGCACTGAGCTACAGCTCCCGGTATCGTAATTGGTGGAAAGAGATGGGTGGCGTCTTGCGCATCCGACTTCAGCCAATGAGGTGCAGGAACCAGTGTGCATCATAATATTAGCGTGAATTTTAAATGCCAAACTTATCACCGTTACAAGTAATTGAAACAAAAACAGGTAAGCACTTTTTTGAATATTACATCTTTTATTTCAATTACCCTTGTATCGTGTTAGTTTTGGTCGGTCACACTGAAAAAGAAAGGATCCCATAAATCGCAACAAGGTTTCAATAGTTACACAAAACCTTCCTACGCGAAACGGAGACCTTGTTGCTTTACTCCCTTTCCTGGTTACGACAGCATCTAAGATAAAAGTCAACCTTGCTGGACCAACCGGCGTGTGATTTCTGAGAGGGTGATGTTCCTTCATAAACGGACCTGTCCGCCTCATCAAGCCTAATCATCTTGCAGAGCAGTAGCTGGTCACAGCAGATTAGTCACAGCACCTTGCCAGATTAATTACGTATTGAAAATATACATTTAAAAAATTCAAACCCTATTAAACACACACACACACACACACACACACATATATATATACATATATGTATGTGTGTGTATATATATATATAAATGTATATATATATATATATATATATATATATATATATATATATATATATATATATACAGGGTGAGTCACGTAACTTTAGCACCTCCTGTAACTTTTGAACGGTTGAAGATATTGAAATGCAGTTTTCACGGAAGTGCATGAGAAAATAGGGCTAATTGATACGTGTATTTATTTCTATTTTATCACTTGTATTTTACGAGATATTTGAGGTAACTTTGTTTTTTCAAATGGAACTATACATTTTTTTCAGTCTATCATAAAGAGCGTAAAAAGACGAATCCAATGATATACATATTGTCATATGTTAGATAAGGATTTTTTTGAGAAATTTTGATTCTTTTGCGATCAGTTCTTAACGGATATTTTGAATTGTAACAGACCGCCACAGAAGGTCACGCAGCGCTCCACCAGCAAGCGCGCGCTCGGGGAAGGGAAGGAATCTTAGTATTTAAAGATACAAAACATGCCCCAAATATTCACAAAACTCGGTACACAGAGGAAGGAGAGGACTTCATGACACGAATTGTTACGGG
The DNA here is from genome assembly GCA_011170035.1 of Teleogryllus occipitalis. Taxonomy (NCBI): domain Eukaryota; kingdom Metazoa; phylum Arthropoda; class Insecta; order Orthoptera; family Gryllidae; genus Teleogryllus; species Teleogryllus occipitalis. Next base: position 219,290 of record BLKR01001038.1, read on the forward strand.
GGACGAGTGTTGGGTTCACCACTTTCAACCAGAATCCAAACATTCGTCTATAGAATGGGAACATACCGCCTCCCCAACAAGAAAAAAGTTCAAGACGATTCCATCGGCCCGCAAGGGTTTGCTTACTGTGTTTTGGGACATGCGGGGAGTCATACTGCAGAAATTCCTTCCTCACTGGTGAAACTGTGAATGCCGCGTCGTACTGCACCACTCTGCGGGAACTCCGACAGGCCATTCGCCGTAAGCGACCAGGACTCCTGATTCTTCTGGATGACAATGCCCGCCCTCACACAGCAAGACCAACGCAGGAGCTGTTACGGACGTTTACTTGGGAACGCTTGAACATCCACCGTACAGCCCTGACTTAGCCCCCAGTGATTTTCATCTGTTTGGGCCCCTAAAAGATCATTTGGGTGGCCGTCATTTTGATACAGATGATGCCGTAATCTATGAAGTTACACGTTGGTTGCGACAGCAACCTAAGGACTTCTTTGCTGCTGGCTTTCAAGGACTTGTAATGAGATGGGATAAGTGCCTGAATGTACAGGGTGATTATGTGGAAAAGTGAAATAAATGTCAGAAAGTTACTTTGATTATTTTTGCCTTAATTCCGTTTTGCGACTTAACTATTGACTTGCCATCGTATATATATATATATATATATCTTCCAGGCGAAGACCGGTTTGGCGTCCGGCCATGTTGTAACGATAGTTAAGGGACTCTGGGTCCGACAGCTTCACACCACGCGTTGCTAGCATGCTTTAAAGCAGTGGTACTGGGCTGGGCCTAGGGACGGTCGCGGGTGTTTCGCGGCTAAGGGATTGGAAAGGTTGCCGGAGATTTTTATTTTGTAAATTATTGTGTAAATATAGTTATATATTTCTTTTAGAAACAGTCGTCTGAGTTATTTATTTCCAGTACGTCACAATACAGTAGGTATGTAGTACATCGTAATATGGATAGACACTCTCATTGGTCTATCTGTTAAATCCGTAAAACTCTGATGGCATCCCCATGATCACTGAACAGGAGACGCCACTGCCTTCCAGAAATCTTGGTAGCGTTGGTCCTTTGTTCCTATGCCTGCGTAGAAAAGCTCATCTCGTTCATCACTCACATCACAAAGGTTATCAGGGAAGAAATCTAAATGGGAGAAAGTATAACTTAAGTGACGTTCTACAGCCCAGTTTTTGAAATGTACACAAAAGTCTCTTGATTCTTGTAACAATCTAATGATTTTGTTTTTCACTAAGAAATGTGAACCACCCACTGAAAACTACTCCATGTACCTTGTTCTTCTGGAGTCATCGTTTGGGTGAACGTATCATCTTTCAAAATCTCTCAGATTGGGGAAGATTCCTTCCTTCATTTTTGCTGCGTTGATTTTTGGAAAATTTTCACAGATATACTGGAATGCTTCTCAGTTTGTCTTAGTCATCGTCTTCACCAAACAATTAATTCAAGATTTATTTCAATAAGAGGGAGAAAAATCTTGTTGGCATCAACGAGAGGAACACCAGACCCATAAGAAACTCTTCGGTTTATGTCTCTTCTGTATCTGTTTTGGGGTATGCTAGTCGAAATAAGAGCTAATTTTATGGCGAGCAACAGCAGTTCCTGAAGGAACGGTTTGAGCGTTGGGAATTCTCACAGTCACCACATGAAAACCATTGTATCTCCGAAACTATTCATGCTACAGAAAATATAATCAAATATTTGGAATCAGGGTGTGACATTTAGCAAATCGTGTATATTTTATTTTCTGATGGTTTTTCATTGTTGACTAGGCAAATCCTTATTTGGGGGGATATTTCGCACAATTGCAATATTAAAACCATCCTATTACAAAAACGATTCGTGCCAGAGAAAATGTAAGTACATACTATTTGGAATCAGGGAGTGACATATAGTAAATCACACATAGTGTGATGTTCCTGATGATTTTTCATTGTTGACCCACGTAACCTATTGCATTTGTTATAGCTTTAGTTAACAAAAGAGTGCCTTGATCGTTTTTTTCTGGAATTTTAGATTCAACAAAACAGGAAGAAGCAATGGTAACTGATTTTGAAATGTTTGACAATTTAATTTGTGGGTGGATAAATGTGGTAGAGAATTTGATAATAAACTGATTAATTTAGAGGTTGCAATCACTGGGTTATGGTCTGAATCTAGTTCGCAGGTAGAATACGAATAAAGTGGAATATTTAAGTTTCTTACAGTAATATCCAGAATATCGGGAAGGTAATTCACATTAAAAGGAAAATATGTAGGATCAAGAGGCGTAATAATCTTATGATTTAACTGCTTTGCGAGATTTAAGAAAAGGTTCCGGCTGGTTGAATTATTCAGCATCCCCAAAAAGTGTTTAAGAGATTATAAGAGCCTATAGCTTGAAAGTGTTGCAGTCAATGGTTTTTTATGCCACTTAGAGGCTGAAATTATTATGTTATTACCGTTCTGAAGGTTGGTAGGTATTTTTTCTAGCACTGTTGTTAATGGGAGAGATGGTATTCAGTGTGGAATACCAGGTTTGACTAGACTTAAAACTTCCCCTGCTGGCATATTCCCAGGTCTGTCACGTGGGGGAGATGGTTAATGGGAGAGATGGTATCCACTGCGGAATATCGGGTTTGACTAGAATTAAAACCTCCCCTGCTGGTATATTCCCTGGCGTGTCACGTCTGTGACATTTATAACCTTGAACTGCAAGAGTTTTGGAAGAATTTAAGTGAGTTATGATTAAATATGCTACATCAATGTCATGTGAAGTTAGAGAATGTTTTAATTTATGACGTTTATTGAGTATATTATGACAGTTCCAATTTAAAAATGTTATATTCTTTAAACATGGTACTTTAAACATGATTCTGGAAAATACTGCTATAAGAATTTAAGAATTGAAGTTTTGATATTATCAATTTTAGTAGCATTAATTTGCAATTTCGTCATAGTATGGACAAACATTCAATCTTACTTTTGCCCTGCTACTTTTGCCGTACACTGCACTTTACATAAAGCTCCCGGGATATCTTCAAAATTTTCTCAAAAACAACTCCAAATTTTTCTTTTAATTTCTTGTAAGAATAGAGTAAAATACACTTAAAAAGGTGGCATAGGTCTGGTTTTCACGGTTAACTCTGAATTTTCGAACATTGCAAAAGTTAGAATTTTTTCGGCGTCTTCCTTCAACTATAAAATTGAAGATATAGATTTTTCCTTCAAAAGAAAGTGTTTTTGCACATAAAAAGTTCTTTCATTGAGATAATGTAGATTTTTTGAAAATTTTAGTAGTTTTCTTGCAATAGTGCGTGCAATATTTGAATTTTAAAATGAAACAAAATCAAGATTTTCTCAAAATCGCCTACAATTTTTTTCTTTAAACTTATGGCAGGGATAGACGATACATGATGACATAAACGCCATATTGATATATTCTTGTTTTTTTTCCCAAAATTAGAAAAATGTAATTTTTTAAACTTGTTACTCGCGTCGATACTATTTACATTAGATATAATTTCTTCAAATTATTATATTTATGAGTATTTGTGCTTTTAATAATGTCATATATATTAGAAATGTTTCAGAAATACTCAAACGCCATTTTCTCAAAAAATTGCTCCAATTTTTTCTTCAAACATTTCCAATGGATAGTGCTGATTGCACTGTTTAATATGACCTAAAGTTCATTTTGCTGTATTCTTTTGTTTCTTTTTTCAAAAATTACACAAATGTATTTTTTTAAAATATCTCTCACGCCGCTGATAAGTACATTTCAATGCATTTGTTTACATTATTGCATTCGTGAGTGGAAGTGATTAAAATGTCTTCAAATTAAGTTTTTAAAAACCTCAATAGATTCCCGTGAAAAATAACATCAAATTTCGCATTTACAGTTAAAACTTAAACCCTTAACGCTTAAATTTTCGTTAAAACGCTTCAAATTTTACAACAATTTCCATGTAGGATGAGGTTTTACTTTTATGTTGTATTCCTAAAGTAATTTTTCGCTTCTGCCATTAAGAAAGCGAAAACTTGAGCAAATGTGAAAAAATGATGTTTTAGCAGCGATAAATGGCAGCTGACAATAGGATGGGGCATGACCGAAATCCTAAAAAATTAGGAAACTAACTAGTACGAGAAAGTCTGTGCCATTCTGTAGCTCCACTAGTTACTTTCTCGTTCACGCTTACCGATGAGCAACACTAGTGGCTGAACCGTTCAGCCGATTTTCTTCAAAATTGATATTCCCTCATCGATCTGGCAAATTTCGCGGCCCCTAAAATTTGAAATCGAAATTTAAGTTTTGAGGGTACTACACATGAAATCCTTGGGACATTTTCAAAATTTTCCAAGAAATGTCTCCAACATTTTTGATTAGACTTTGTTATTTTATAGAATGAAGGACGTTTAAGAGAATGGTGTAGGTCCCATGCTCTCATAATCAATGGCGCCATTTTTTTGAAAATTTTAAAGATGTCCGATGGACTTCTTATAAAGTACCCTCCAAAATGAAAATTTTAGTTTCAAATTCAAGGGGCCGAGACATCAGTCAGAGCGGTTGGGGAATATCACCTTTGGGGAAAAAAACGGCTGAAAGGTTTAGCCATTCACTGACAGACGTTTTACGTCAATCGATTTTTCGGTATCAAGGACCCCTAAACATGAATTCTGGCAACACCACGTGTTAGAGAATTTTCCGCCCTAAAAGTAGCAACTGGATTTATCAACATTTTCGTTACCAGGGTCCGATAATAAGAGTTTTCCTGCCGAAAATTCGCCGTTTTTCGCGCAGCATTACACAACTTTCTCATTCCGCTGCGAGTAGTCGCACAGGAGCTCCGCGCTCAGCGCTGCGCCTTGTCTCGTACCTGTGTTCTGTGTTCCAATGAAAGTTAATAGTGCTACAGTAAGAAGCAACAGTAACTTGTTACCGTAGCTACAGTAAGCTGTAGTTTTCCACAACACTTCTGTTTGCGCTAATTTTGCAAGCAATTAGTGCAGCATTTTCAGCCGACAACACTGGCATACACCAGTGTATTGTAGATCCCTCGCTCAGGTCCACCCGACCGAGGGCGAAATGAATGGCGCTTACTAAGAAGGCGACGTCCGTGAAACATCACTCCTACATATTCCCATATTCCAGAGCATGTACTAGGACATCAATTTGAACAGCGGTTATCTCAACCCCCATCACTCCAGTCTCACATGTTTAGTGGAACAACCGCACCTCCATTTACCTACCAGCAACGCAGCGTTGGCAGCCAGGAGGCCGCCTAAACAGACCTCAGCACGATGTCGCAACCTTCATCATCAGCCATCGGCACCAAAAAGAGGTCAGTCAGTGACGGGGAAAGCCCCATCGAAACAAAAAAGAAAAGTGCAGCCTCGAGTAACGCTAACGTGAATCCTAATCTAACCAGAGTACCGGAATACAATGTCCCCGACGGGAGCAGATTCGGAGAACTAGCTAACCTGAATCCTAACCCTAAAGATAATCGTTCCGAATACTTAAATGGAAATACGGACGATCACTCTCCGCAACTAGCCAAAGTTACTCCAATCTTTGGACATAACCAGTGTACGCGAGCATATAGTCGAACTTAAAGCTAACGTCACAAACAATTTCATCACAGAAGTGAAAAATAACAAAGTTAAGATCAGTGCCAATAACCCTATGGACTTACGTAAAATAATTAAATATTTTATACATACCCATCGTAATTTCCATTCATTTAAAGATCCATCAAACAAAAAATTTTCTGTCGTATTCAAAATAATGTCGTATTCAACCAAAAACAGAATCGGAAATTTTGAAAGACCTACAGCAACGCTACGCTTCAATAATCAGAGCCACCAAACTTCAAAAAGATGGCCTTCCTATCCCAGTAGTCGCTGCGGAATTCAGCGGTTCTGAACCCATAGAAACTATTTGAACTATACATCATTTTTGCAACCATCGTGTAAGAACCGAAAGACGCAAAAAGCATAAAGGCCCCCTTGAATGCCAAAGGTGCCTAGACTATGATCATACCAAAAACAATTGTAACCACTCCATCACGTGTGCAGTCTGTGCCGGGAACCATTACTCTGTGCTCTGCCCTACGAAGAACGAATCTCTGGTGTGTGCGAACTGCAACGGAAATCACAAGGCCCACATAAGAAACACGAACTGCACCTACTACAAAGAGATCTTAGATAGAAAAAGTAACTCTACAAATAAAAACAATGGAAATCCACCAAACTCCAATGCTACTCCTCCCCTCCAAAATCAATCAAGAGCCCATTTCCCGCCACTGCCGCAATCCCAACCTAGTCAAAATTTCACCCATATATCAAACACGAACAACCCACCTCCTAGCATGCCGCAAAACATCCAAAATTCCAATCGCCATACGGCCCATTCTAATAATATCTAATCTAATCACACAATAATCACCACCATAATTAACTCCATCACCACCTACATTATTAACTTCATCAACTCTATATTCCCATCTTTAATTAGTAATATTCAGAATTCTGTGACCGAATATCTAACATACAATGGAAGATAAATCCCAAAACATTCTAAATTGGAACGCAAACTCAATCACCAACAAAAAACAACTCGTTCATTTCCTTCATCTTTACAACGTAATGTAACTTGTATTACCGAAACGCACTTGAGCAAAAACGTATTCCCAATTATAATCTATATAGAACTGACAGAACCGAAACGAAAGGCGGTGGTGTACTCATCGCAATCAAATCTACTCACACGCATATCCAGGAAACTCTCCTGGACACTCCCGGCTTAGAAACTACAACAGCCTAAATAAGAATAAAAATAATTAACAGTAACCCTTTGAAGATCATAGCTGCATACAAACCTCCCACAATAAAAATAATAAATACCAACCTCCAAAATCTATTTAGCCCCAATGAAAAGGTTGTGCTATTAGGAGACCTCAATGCCAAACACAGTAACTGGGGATGCCAATCCAACAACCAGGACGGTAATCTAGCACAATTAGTAAACAATACCAATATTAAAATTCTCTCCCCAGTGATCCTGCTCACTACCCACAAGACCGTTCGCGCAAACCAGACATTCTCGACATTGGCCTGACTAACAAAAACTTTAATTTCCATTTATCGGTAATATTTGTACTTGATTCTCACCATATCCCAGTTTTACTTACTTTTCAGCAAATGTCACCTCCACATGCCTCTATACCTAAACCGAACTAATTAAAAATTAACTGGAGGAAGTTCACCGAAACAATAAAAAGTACAGTACCCAAAATAAAAAAATCTAAATACTCCCCTTGAAATAGATCAATCCGTTAATTTTCTAATTGACCTCATCAACATAACCATCCAAAAATCTCAGTTGGCTGCCACTCCGAATACATCCCACAAACCCTACAATAAATTACCCTCAGGCATTTTAAATGCAATATCGGTAAAGAATAAAACAAAAAGACTCTAGACTCAGCTAAGAACATGAGAATTAAAGAGAGAACTCAACCTTATCTCCAACGTGGTCAAACAACTTACCAGAAACCATAACAGCGAACAATATTATACACTCATACAATCACTCAACACCAGTAATAACACATTACGGCAATTCACTAAAAAAGTTCTCAAGAAAAAAACCCACTGTCCCTCCTTTAAACACAACGACAGGTAAGGCCTTATCCTCACTTCAGAAGGCAGAAGTGCTCGCTACGCATTTCGAAACCACATTCTGTGAGAACACGAATGCCTATCCACAACATAATAATATTCTACAAGCTACAAAATTAAACTTCTTCATCAGAGATCTGTGTCAGAGAATAAATTTCTCAACTCCCATTGAAATTTCTAAAATCATAAAGAATCTTCCTAACAAAAAAGCCCCAGGTTACGACAATATACACAACTTAGCATTAAAAAAACTACCACCACCGGCAATAGCGTACTTGAATAACATATTCATGTTTCAGAATCGGATATTTCTCTCATAAATGGAAACACGCAACCATCACCCCCATAGCAAACCCAAACAATACCCCATCAAACCCCGGGAGTTACCACCCAATCAGCTTATTAACAACTCTTTCCAAAATAATCGAGAAAATCATATTGAGAATTCACGGCGACCAAGCGAAACACGGCGACCAAGCGAAGCACGGCGACCAAGCGAAAGCAAATGCGTTCAACGCGTATTTTGTATCAGTATTCAAACCAAAACGGGCGCAGGAGCAAGTTCATTATTTTCCAATAGAAAACCAGTTCAAGCTTCATGCATGGGAACTCCGCAAACGTATAAAATCACTGAAAAACGGTAAATCACGCGGACCAGACGGCATCTCGACAGATTTTATTAAACTCGGTGGGGAGGCAGTATTGCCGTATTTGTTAAGATTATTCAATGTTTCAATCAATAATGCAAGTTTACCAGACGATTGGAAGACAGCTATAGTGGTCCCTATTTTCAAAAAAGGTGATAAAACGAAAGTTTGTAATTATAGACCAGTATCGCTCACATCAGTAGTATGCAAAATAATGGAGCATTTAATAGCCGGGTACATTCGCCGCGAATGGGAAAAAGCGAACTGGATTTTTCACGGACAGCATGGGTTTAGAAGTAAATATTCGTGCGAAAGCCAAATCGTTTCTCTTTTGCAAGATCTAGCTGACGAAGTTGACGCGGGTGGGAGGGTGGATGCAATCGTAATCGACTTTGCGAAAGCATTCGACGTAGTACCGCATAACCTACTTATCAGGAAATTATTAACTTCAGGAATTGATGCTAGAGTTGTGAAGTGGGTAAGCGAATTTCTTAGAGACAGGAAACAAAAAGTTCGAATTGGCACTCAGTTTTCGACTACGGGTATTGTTACTTCAGGGGTTCCACAGGGAAGTGTCATAGGGCCATTACTTTTCTTAGCGTACGTAAATGATCTCCATGTTAACATACAATCAAAGGTGCGTTTATTTGCAGACGATTGTGTTATACCGAAAAATCAAAAGTAGCGCTGATGAACAAATATTACAGCAGGATTTAGAACATTTACGTGATTGGGCTGAAAAAAAATGACATGGGAATTAACGGATCGAAAAGCAAAACAATAACGTTCGGGCGGGGACGAAATTATGAGGAACCAGACTATCGTTTAGGTGATGTCATCATCCCAAGAGTCTCATCATGCAAGTATTTAGGCATTCATATAGATAGTAAATTAGGGTGGGAGAAGCATATAAATCAGGTAGTTAGGAAAACGTGGAAGTCTTTGCATTTTGTAATGCGAATTCTAAAGAAAAGCTCTGCAAACGCAAAAGAATTAGCATATTTTTCGCTGGTTCGCCCTCTCATGGAATACGGAGTGGCATGTTGGGATCCATACAGAAAGTCGCACCGGAAAAATCTAGATAGAATACAGAGAAAAGCGAATAAGTTTACCTATAGAACTAACGCGATAAAAAGGCATGGGAACCTCTAGAAATGAGAAGAACAAGGGCGAGGCTTTGCGCTCTTTATAAATCGTACGTAGGTCAAACAGCTTGGAAGGAAATTCAGGTTAGACTAGAAAAACCAAATTATTTCGGCCGAAGCGATCACGCTCACAAAATTCGAACAAGGAAACAAAATTCAGATCTTGGGAAATTTTCCTTTTGTAACAGAACAATTAAAGATTGGAACAGTTTACCCGCAACAATTTTCAAAGCTTTTCCTCTAAGTGTTCGAAGTTTTAGAAATAAGTTAGAACAATATGATAGTAATAGACATTAAATGAGTAAGTGCTGTGAAGTGCGGTGAAGTGCTGTGAAGTGCTGTGAAGTGCTGTGAAGTGCTGTGAAGTGCGGTGAAGTGCTGTGAAGTGCGGTGAAGTGCTGTGAAGTGCGGTGAAGTGCTGGTCAGTGTAACTCAAAGCAAAAACAGTGTAGTGTAGTGTAGTGTAGTGTTGTGCAGTGCAGTGTCGTGCAGTTAATTGTAGTGAACGCGATCAATGAATTAAAAACAATAAATTTAGCCAATATTAATGTTGCTTGTATTAAATTTTAGCATCACCGATATATAATTATAATTATCATATATCATACGAGTTGAAATATTTGTTATAATACTTAATATTAGTGATAGTAGGATTATTGCATGCTCGGCTTGTATTGTACTCCTTTATTATTATTGTTATTATTATTATAATTGTTATTGATATTGTTATTATTATTCATATTGTTGTTATTATTAATGTTAAGTGTTATTATTATTGTAATTATTGTTAAATAACTGCCACCGGGTCATACCCAATTGCAGTTCAAATAAATGTAATGTAATGAGAAGACTGAAAAACCACGTATATTCAACCAATGCTATCCCCAAGGTAAGTTTAGATTTACAGAAAGAATCTCAATGAAACACCAACTATTAAGAATTCCAGAGCTCATTTATTCCGCTTAAATAATTGATATTACACAAGCTTTCGACCGAACTTGGCACCAAGCATTTTTATATAAACTCATTCAAATAGGCACTTCACAATAGTTAAAATCAATAATAATAAATTTCTTAAGTAATAGTACTTTCTCAGTCAATGTTAATCATTTATCCAACCCAAGAACAATAAACGCTGGACTTCCTCTAGGCTCTCTGTTATCACACACCCTATTCAACCTCTATGTCGCTGACCTACCCACACTTCATAAAATCACGATCGCTCAATTTGCCGATGACGCAGCGATATTTGCCTCTGGTACAACCCTCATTGAGTTAAGAATCCACTTACAACTTTATTTAAATATGATAGACAGCTGGGCTGCTAAACTTAAAACAAACCGCTGCTAACAAAACCGCTGCTAAAATATTTACTTCAAGACCCCACTCTCCCCCACTCCCTCTTACTCTAAATAACAAATCAATAGAGTGGCACCCCCAATAAACCTGTAAAATATTTAGGCTTATACCTTGATACCAAGTTAACTTAGGGAAAACATATAAATGCCAAAGTTACCCAAGCTAAAATAAACCTGGCATAACTACGACCTCTGATTTACAGAAACAGTCCAATACATTATAAATCAGCCATAGCAATTTACAAGACAATTTTAAGACCATTACTATTGTACTCCAGCCCAATTCGGATCAATTATGCTACAATTAACATCCATAAACTACAAGCCGTGCAAAATAAATTCTTAAGAATAGTTGCCCATGACCCTTGGTATATAACTAACAATCAACTTCATAACGAATTTAATTTGGAACCAATTGAATACATCACATATCTGACCACTAACTTTTATCATAACCTACCTCAAACCTCAGCCCTATCACCTTTCAAACTTGCCAAAAACCCCAATTACCAAACACGAATCAAAAACAAATAACCGTATCACATACTCCTAAAAACTTATGCAGATTTAGATCCAGACTGAGGAGGAAAAAAAGGGATTTCCTCCCCCTTGTAATAGCATGTAAGATTATATTTAAGGTTAGCATATAAGTCTGTAAATAGTATATATGTATAGTTATATTTACTTAGATAAGAAAATTCTTCAAAAGTTAAAAAATAAAAAGCAAAAAACTTTCTCTTCTTAAGAAGTTTCTTCTTAAGCGCGGGAAAATAAAAATGACTGAGTGAGATGTGTTAATTCGGAGAGAAATTGTTGAGTAAATAGTATTACATAACCATTACTAAGGGCGATAAAGTACGTGTTGTTGTGGGACCACTAATTGGGACAATCGGACCGAAAGATTTATTGTTAGTATTTAGTGTATTCGCTACAAGTCTGTAATATTCACTGTTCTCCTTTTGACTTTTAAGCTTGCCAAACTTTAACTCGGAAGAAAATTCAACTTTTAGAGTTCTTTTTAAGAGGTCGTGACTTTTGGTGAGATTATTAACGGTATACACAAAGCTGGAGGCATTGTTTTGTTTTCCTCTGAGTCTCAGAGATTTTATAGGGAGCTGAAACTAATTGCAAGTAGGAATTGAATATACTACGCTTTGGCCTTGAGTGATTTTTTTCGCCGGCGCGTTTGAATCACAATTATTACACTCACTCTTAGACAAATGAATCACAGACGAAAGCACAAAAATTGGAATGAAATAAATTGCAGACACCTCGTAGGACCAAATGTAGTAGGAAACGTATCAAAAGTGCCCGAGTCGTTCACACGTAGACGCGTAATCTTGAGGTACAGAAGGAATTTGGTAAGTGTGCGTAGGTTGTTCGTGGATCCCCTTCAAGTTGCTGCAGCAGTAATTGCTATTGCACTTTATTTACAAAAGAAGGGAAAAAAACTAGAGGTTCTACAACATCACGCACTTTCTCGCATTATTTCTATATTTGTCATTTTCGAAAATCCAGAGTTCAATGAAAATGAGAGTCACTCCAATCTTTTAAGCATCCGTTCTTCTGTCCGAGAAAAAATTAAAGAAAGAATTTGGAACGGGTTTTGTGAAAAAAATAATTTTAAATTGCCTATATTTCGCCCCAAATTACACGAAAATTACTCATATTTTTGAATAATTGAACACGAACTCCTTTAAAGACCAGTATTTTAAGGAACAGATTTAATTAAGAAAGCTGGAGGTACTACAATAACTTATATTTTCTAGCATTATTTCTCAAATTGACATCTCCTTCTTTTAAGCGCCCCTTCTTACATTCATGAAAAAAAGATTAAAAAATTGGAACGGTTTTTGAGAAAATGTTTTTTTATTAGTTGCATGCCTCCGGGGCCACTGCTTAAATTTCGATTTTATTGATTTTTCACGGTTTCGATAATTTAATACACTGACATAACCAGTACTTGAATTTTAAAAATACAGGTCCCGAAACGCACCCCAAATTAATTATTAATTTAATAGAAATAGATACATATTTACAATATAAGTTTTTTTCCTAGGGCTTTTATCCATCCGACAGCCGGTTGCCCTTTACGTCCCGAAGGGACGCATATTCGACCAAACACTAGACAAACACTCTTGCGGGCTTCTCTGATCTGGGGTCAGCAGAACGCGAGGCCCTCCGCGACAACACACACACAAAGTCAAGGGACAAACAGCCATGCCCAAGGCGGGACTCGAACCCGCGACCCTTCGGACCTAAGCGCTGAGTCGGTATTCGCTCTTAGCCACCTCGGCCATCCAGGTCGGCAACGACGCCTTTTTCGCATCAATATTCCACTTCATGACAAAACCTGCTTCAATATTTTGTTAAAAACTGGCCGATGTATCTTGAAAATTGTGTAATTTATGAAACTATATTAACTTAAATAATACAAAAATTTTCGAGGTGTATTCTGATTGTTCAGTTTTCGAGTGAACAGTCAGTATTTTTTACCCACATCCAAAAACGAAGTAAAAACGCAAATTATAACAAAAACTTGTGTTAAATTGCATCATATTTCGGTCAAAAAGCACACCAGAAAAAAATATCAATGATTTTCAGCTTCCTTAAGAATTGAAACCCGAACAAAAAACGAAAAAAGCTCAAACAATAAACAACAACAACAACAAACAAACAATACAATCATCGGTGGGCATCTAGACCCTTATTTTCCTTGGTTAATTATCTCTGGAAGAACATGCATCTTTTCCGTGCACTACCCATTTCTACTCATGCGCGACAGGCTTCGCAACCTTATCGCTGCACGCGCCCCACTGTGCGGGTTTGCAACGGGTCTACGCGCGATAAGGACCGAGGAGTGGGGCGATGTTTACTAGCGGCCTTGCGTAGATCTCCATGTGAGCGAGTTGCGTATGGGACTCGCCTCCGCCGGGCGCCTGCCTCACCTGTTGCGTCGCCGCTGCAGCCGCTGCCGCCACAGCCACCCGCGCAGCAAAGGTCGGTGACGTAATCACTAAGGCCGGAAATAAATGGGGGAAATAATAGAAAAGTGTCAACCCTGCAATTATGTTTAAGTAATTAGAAACGGGTATTCTTCTTATTGGGTTTTATCTCAACGAGGTTATTGGCACTGATACTTCGCTTTCCTGGGCAAAATGAAATGATAATGATAATTTCGATTATTAGATTGGACATGTACTGTGTATGTTGCGTGTGGCGCACGCTAGTTTGAAACGTAAATTTTGATTTTTTGAGGTACTTTATATGAAGCCTCAATATTTTCAAAATTTTCCACAATGTGTATCCAATTTTTTTTATAAAACATTATATGCAGGTTAGAATCTGTAATGAAACTTGAGAGGATTAGTTTAAACTTAAAACTTAGATTAAATTAAGTTTGGTCGAATGATGCCAATGTCTTAATCAGAATTATACGAGAGAACGGATTTTATAAACATTTTTCCGTCGTTTCATTGCTCTCAACACTTGTTTCCTTCCATGTGCTGGAGAAGTACCTAAAAGAACGAATCACTCGCGCGCCTTCTTACTTCTTCCAATCCCAATTCCAATCCATCTTTAATCTTTTATTCCTATAAAGCCTATCCCTCAAGACATGGTAAGATTCCAGCAGTTCATGAATAAGTTAAGTGAATTAAGTGAAGTGTGTTAAGTGTTAAGTTGAGTGAGTTAAGTGGCGAAGTGAAGTTTGGATTTGACTACAGGGCCAGAGGAAGAAGAAATGTTGCATAGGATACGAGGTGGTGTACGATTGAATCTGGTTACTCTAATATCTCAGAGAAGAGCGATCGGCATACCTCGAAAAGGATTTGCGTTTATTTGTTTCTTTACTTCGTGAAGAAGGAGTTGAAATTGATCTCTTTCAGTTTCTCAGTGGGTCAAGATTTTTCGCCCGCACTCGAACTTTCAAATTCAAACTTCTAGAATTATTTATCAGGAAGCGATAAGACATGCCAGATCAGATGACACAATAACTGTTGTGTTTCGAAGAGTCACTCATATTTTTGTGAGTCTTGTGTTTTGGGTGTATTTACCTATGTTAACAATGACCACCGAAGTTTCCAGAGGATGGGGGCTCTTAATAACTCGAAACATTGCATGCATGCTATTGAGACCGCAGTTCTGTATGAAACGTGGTTTCACGCTCAGATGACTAATAAATAATTCATCATTCATATCAAAAATACTGATTGTTACGTTCATAGCAGTGGTCCATGTGAAATGAAATTCAACAAACTGTTAGAAGTGCGCAGTTGGACTGCAGCAATAATTATTTCTCTTTGAAACTCTGAAAAACGATGATTGAAGTTACAACAAGAGTTAGAATTGAAATGTTGACCAATAAAAATTATAATATATGATGTATGTATATGACAGCATTAATTAAATCTAAACATTTGTTCAATGCTATAATGATATAATGATATAGGAAAAACTGAAACTGATCGAAGAAATTAGTGTAAGAACTTGGAAAAAAATGTAATTATAAGAACGATGAATTATTACCGTTAACTATTTTATCATTATCGAAAGAACAAGCACCTACTCGCTTGTTGATAAATACGTAAGACAAATTCACGGGAGAGGCTAAAAAAACGAAATTAAGAATTTCAGAAACATAGGTTAACGTTAAAAATTAAACTTGCAAGAATAGAACTGATGGGTAAAGAATCGATTGACGTTTTTCGGACTAGATGTGAAATTTCGGAATTAGGTTGTATTGAAGAAGATCTCATTGATTTTATTATGAACGGCTAACCGAAGAGATTTTGTTCTGGGCAAACGAGAACAACATCACCATAAACCCCACCAAATCCCAAGCCATCCTTTTCTCCTATAGAAAATCTCCATCCACTCCCCCACCCCTCACCATAAACCAAATCCCTATCCCTTGGCAATCCCATGTAAAATACCTTGGTGTCACCTTCTCCCAAAAGCTCCTATGGTCCCTCCACATCCAACAAACCATCACTAAAACCAACAGAATTATCAATGCCCTCTACCCCCTCCTCTCAAACCAAAACCTGAACCCCAAAAAAAGAATCCTTATCTACCTCTCCTACATCCGATCCATCCTAACATATGCCCATCCCACATGGATTGCCACATCCCCCACCAACCTATCCTACATCACCCGTACAGAAAACCGAGTCCTTCGCCTCATTTTCCGCCCTCCTATGTATACCCGCTTTAATGATATCCGCTCCAACCATAACATCCCACACATCCTTACCCACATCCACAACTCCGCAATCTCCACCGTCCAGAATTTCACCACCCACCCAACCTTCCAACCCCTAATTACCCCACACCTCCATATCCTCTCAAGCCCCCCAGACATTCCCGTAAGAAACACCCCCTTGACATCCTCCAACTCCCACCCCCTATCACCTGAGTGACAGTAGGCACCGACGAACAACAATGACAATAGACGGGCCATCGACTACGACAAAAGACTAAAACGGACAACGACTAAGCCTACAACCCTCCCACCCTAAACCCCCACCTCCAACCCACCCTAACTGTTTTCTGAAAAAAAAAAAAAATAATAATAATAAAAAAAATAAAAAATAAAAAAAAATAAAAAAAATAAAAAAAAATTAAAAATTAAAAAAAAAATAAATAAGTAAATAAAAAAAATAAAAAAATAAAAAAATAAAAATAAAAAAAAATAAAAAAAATATATATAATAAAAAAAATTAAAAAAAATAAAATAAAAAAAATAAAAAAAATAAAAAAAATAAAATAAAAAAAATAAATAAAATAAAATAAAAAAAAATCATTATACATTTATATATCATTCCCAATCCCTATCCTTTTCCTATCCCTAATCCTACCCCTATCCCATCACCCAAAAACACCAACCCCATTAACCCCATATCATCCCCCCACCACCTCCCAATCCCCGTCCCTGTACGGGGGAGTGGAGGTGGCATCTACAACAAGAACCCGAACTCCAGACAAACCCCAGCTGAAGAACCCCACCCGGGGTATGCAGCTGACGATCTGAGCCATCTGGAAGCAAGAAGAGATTTTGTGGAGTGACTACAGCTTTAGATCTAATCTGAATGTAGATTTTGAGAGATAGCGCACGTTATAAGAACAACTAAATCCGCTATAAGGACAGTAAGAATGTATTTGCTTTCAAAGGAAACAAATAAAATTTACTGTTACATACGTGGTAAAGTAGATCAATACGCCAAAGACTGCTGGTACAAGAATTTTGAATGGGGAAAACGTAAAGAAACGGGAATGACATGGAAAAATTAGATCGTGAATAGAAAAAAGCAATAAGAATGCAAATGGTATACAGCTTCTTGATCGAATTGTGCTGCGAAAAGCCAACAGGCCATGATAACTGAAGGCGATTTTACGTAGTTTATTTAATGAAGATGTAACGCGGTTGCTAAACTCTGGTTGTACGTCACATATAACTTCTAGATATTTATTGAGTGATAAAACACTGACAATGGTTGAATAGAAATTCTGTCAGCAGAATCAAGAAATAGGATGTAAATAAAATGGTTGGACTGAAAATACGAATGGTTTTTGTATTTCAAAAGATAACATCACTAAAGTTAATAAGGAAAAAGTGTTGTATGTGTTTAATATTAATTCAAATCTTTTATCTATGTCTAGTCTGATGAAGAATAGGAGAATTGTTCTTGATAAGTAAAGGGCAAAAGATTATGATAAAGGTGACAATGTTCTTATTGCACAACGTTCTTTTAATGAAGATAAGTTTTGTCTTCAGAATAAATGTCGGTATGAGAAAAAGCGATTGCACGAATTTGAATTACAATACTTACGGTAAGAAAAGCTTCAGAAAAGATTAGTAAAATGGAGATTTTCAAATTAAGTGCAAATTTTAATATTTAGCTTAGTTGGCTATGTCACATAAATCATGATTAAATCGTCACAAAGTCGATTATTAATCAGAGGGCGAGAAGATTTCCAGAAGAAACATAAATGTTGTGACAGTTGTATACATGAAAATTTCACAGTATTGCTAAAGGGAGTATGTGGTGGAATTTTGAAGAAAATTTGAACTAAAATTCAATTTTTGTATCTTCAAAGTGACCTGAATATAGCTGTACTCTCCGTTTGACCGTATCTCAAATTAAAATGCCTTTTTCTCGGGTATTTATATTTGCCACGCCCCCAGCCAGGTGTACGTCAACGCGCATATATTTGTAAAGATACTCTTGCAATTCTCAGTTAAAAGTTAATTTCGAGTGGAAAAAACTGATAAAGCACTGAAAGATCTTAGCAAACGTGCAAGAAAGAAGAAGAAAAACATCAAGAAGAAAAGGGAAGGGGAGGACTTAGATTACATCAAAGGAGGGATTTAACTTAGCGTAGTAGTTGGTGTGTGTCACTTCACTTTGAAGGCAATTTTCCGCAAATTTATTTCCAGTGGACATTGGTGCATTTATCCCAAAATTACTTAAGATAACACTTCTAAAAATTATGTCGTACACCACTCAATGTGTTCTTGATATTAGACTCGTTTTTAAGTAAAATAATATTTAAAAAACTAAAAAAATTAGAAACTTCTTTTTTAGTAAAAAATTACATGCAAAAAATTATAAGTTTTAAATGAAAAGCGTTAATGCAAAAAAAAAGTCTACTGTATTGAAAAATCATCAGACAAAACTGCTGTAAAATATCAAAGATGTAACTTTTATTGTTCTTGAGAAAAGTGCACTGGAAGTTTGAAGATTTAACATTACCAGAATAAGAACTACAGACTCTATCCACTATTACTGCATTTGCTCTCCGAAGTCTGGAAATGCGAACGTGACTTGGCGCCGGTATCAGAGTCAAAGCCTTATCAGTATTCGCGTTATCGATATATTTTTGCATAGGCGTGGCCCGTGACTGTCTTTCCGCATTGTGGTCAAATCTATATTACGAACGATTGTAGTATTCAAAACAATTGCATTGCCCCGAAGGCCAAATATTCATTTCCGATACAGCGTATTTACTCCAAGTTCATACCTCTGCGATCAAATCTATCTCTGTACCATCGTCGGGCACCACGGTCCGTTCATATCTCAATCCGTTGCGAATGTGGAGCAAAAGAGCCCTATTTTGGCATTCATTCAAATAATTCCTTAACATGGAATATTCTGCAACTTAGCTGGAAATACGCATACATCTAGTCTATTATTAAGCA
Organism: Teleogryllus occipitalis; assembly: GCA_011170035.1. Taxonomy (NCBI): domain Eukaryota; kingdom Metazoa; phylum Arthropoda; class Insecta; order Orthoptera; family Gryllidae; genus Teleogryllus; species Teleogryllus occipitalis. Next base: position 238,314 of record BLKR01001038.1, read on the forward strand.
TCTAGTTAAGGGAATAAGATAAAAAAACATCCTCTTGCCTCTAAGCGGCGCACAGACTGACTGACGAATTACTAAGCACGATTCTTAAAAAAAAATAAAAAAAAATAAAACATGAAACTTAATACTGTAGTATAATTGACTTAGTAATAATATTACTGAATACCAATGATGGGAACAAGCAGATGCATGATCGGCTGAGAAGTTGAAGCTGTTCGAAGATTAACCATTCACAGCTGTAAATTTGATTTGTAAATCAGGTTGGACTCACAGAAGAGATGATTGACAGAGAATGTGGAATACACTATATATATTGTGGGGAGAAGAACGAAGAATGATAATCATTTACATAAAACGAGCAAGAAAAATAACGGTAGGCGACATTTTTACCATTTTTAGTCTGACTAATATAACACAAACATCATATATTTTCAGGATTCAAACTCTTCTGATGATGAAGCAAGAAGATGCGAAGAAACGGTCTTTATCAGGGTATGATGAGGATGATATACAGTTTTTTTAAAATGATTTATCACTACGTTGCGTTAGGTTACTGGAAAAAGACCGGTTCCAAAGCCGGTTTACTCGGAGAAATTGCTTGTGACGTTGCGGGTCCAAAACTATGTAATGCATTATAAACCTCTCTTATTACATCCCAGCATTACGTTTTCTCTCAAATTGTAAACAACTTTCTACTTTTTTTCGGATCGTATGGATTTGTGCCTTTTTATGTTGAAGAATTATTGAAATAAACAATAGAACGTTTTAAAAGAAGGTAAGAGTAGAAAAATATAAACGTATTTAATGGCAACAATTGTAACAAACTCACAATTCCTTAAATTCAGTGAACTGGGGCCTGGGGAAATTTGCCCCAGCGCCCTCCCCCCACCCTCTGGGCGCTCGATGGAAATTCACATACTTTTCGTGTAAAAAATAAAAAAAATAGAAGGAAATGACAATTTGATGTAGAAAGAATGATGTACAAGATGTTCAGAAAGTTGTTTGAACGCTTCTTTTGTGAATTTATGACTTGTGTTACGAGGTAAAATCATCAGAAAATATTATTTTCACAATACTTTAGGCGGAAGTGTGAGATGTATTGCTTCTAAACTCTCTAACAAGTAAATAAAATTTATGAGTGTTTTTAAAATAATAAATATATATATTTAAGAGCATTGGTAGTGTTCTTAAAAGCTTTGCGTGTGATGAATTCCAGACTCATTGTTGAGCGTTGGAGATAAGTCTTACGTCTATGTCCTCCCTCTTGTGGCAGGTGATCACAGAGGTGGTTTACTTTTCCTACCAGTGTATGGAAGGGGTAAACGTGTCGCGTAAACGATGTGGAGAGATTCTACGGTGTTCAAATAGAATGTGAGGTAGTTTGAAATGCTAACCACGCCACAACCTCAAGGAGAAAACGTCCATGCCTTACCTAGCAAAAAATGCTTGTGAATCGTTTGGTTCAATGAAAGTTCAAACTTAGGAGCATCGACAAAAGCACAAAACCGTAACTTTTTTAATAAATATTTTCGCTGAGTTAATAGCATTTACGAATTCTGCCTACTATTTGGACTTCCCCTACACCTTAAAATAGGAACAAAGGAATTTATTAAGTATCCCAATATAAGGTATGTTAAAAAAAAGACCCGATTGAGCTACTTGCTCGGAAACCGCTTGATGGATCGAAGCGAGAAACATTGCACCATTTTGAGGTGCCCATGTCAATTAAAACGCCGCCTGGTGCCTCTCACTGCGATGTATTGAATCGGCGCGACAGCGTGTCTTTTCTGAGCCTGCACGGCCTGCGGTACAATTGTTGTGTCGGCGCATAATAAAGGAGCTGAAAGAGTAGCGTGTGCGCGTTCAATTTTGTTTTAATATCGGCAAAAATGCTGAAGAGACCTTCATATTGATTCATCAAGTTTTGGCGATGAATCTATGAGCCGTTCTCAGTGTTCTGAATGGTATAACCGTTTTAAATCGGGAAGAACATCGACCTCTCCCCGACCAAAAGAAGCTCGAATGTCTCGGTCCAACGTAGGGTTGCCAACAATGTTCAGGTCAAAAGGACTCACTCGACAAGTAGAGACACTATCATGCATGCGTGTGTCAGCGTTCAGAAAAAGGATATTCATGTTTTCTACTCAAAATTCAACAATAAACGATACAACGTAGCAATGCTAGTCATGTGATAAAATAAATGACAACAAATGTTAAAATTTTACTAAAAGGAGGACATAAAAGTATAAAGTAGGACGAGAGGACAATTGACGTCAATAGAGGACTGTTCTCCCAAATGGAGGACGGTTGGCAACCCCTAGTCCAACGTGAAAGTCAAGTTCATTGCTTTTTTTTCGCTTGGCAAGGGCTGTTTCATTCTGTGAATGTCCCTAAAGGACACACAGTTAATAAAGAATACTATCTCAAGATTTCGACTAGACATGCTATGATGAGGAAAAGATCTGAATTGTAGAAGAAACGAAAATTCAAATTGCACTATGACAATGTGTCGACAAACGCCTCGTTCCTAATGACCGAGCATTTGGCGAAAAACGGCAAAACGGCGATCCCACTGCCTCCTTATTCTCCAGATATGGCTCAAGCCGACTTTTTCCCTTTTACGAGATTGAAGTACACCGTGAAAAGCCACCGATTTGACTCATTCGAGAACATCGAGAGAAATTTTACAGCGGGTCTTAAGGCGATTCCGAAAGCAGCGTTTCAGAAGGCAATTGAAAGCTAGAAGAAACGCTAGAAGCGATGTGTGGCTAGCCAAAGAATATACTATAAACGCGAAAAACACGACTGAAATGTATATTTAAATGTAAACTTGTTATTTGAAGTCTGGCCTTTTTTTGGACACGCCTTGTATGTGTACACGGAAGAGAGAATTGGACATTGACCAAGAAAGAGAGTACAAGATTACATAATTCTGATATGAGATTTCTGAGATCAGTAGCTGGTTTTTAGATACACGGACTGGAAAATAATTTAAAAATTCGTGATGAGCTTGGCGTATCAACAGCAAGGCCGAAGGAATCTTGGCCGACCGATAGATTGATGATTCCGGGCGCGTCGACTGCTAAGCCCATTATTCCCGTAAGTGTAGTTCAACCCAACCCAACAGTATTTCCCACCAGCAGGGCACCGCGCCAGCCGGAACAAATTCTTACCTCTCGATTGGTCTCCTAACAAATGTAATAGTGTAGTGAATGTGAATGTAAATATGTATAAGTAAGGGACGATCATAGGACAAGGAAGAGGAAGGACGGATCGCGCGCGGTCCGTGGTCCGTTTCTTAGGGTACTGCTCCGGTATTCGCCTGGTATTAATCGGAAAAATCACGTGAAACTACTGATCAAAATACTAGCAGCCGCTAAAATTCTCCTCCAGACAGCGACTGAATTCGACCTAGCTAAGTAGCTAGTGTCGGAAATTTTGCTACGTCGGGACTTGAACCTTAGAACTTCTCGCTCAGAGGAACTGCAGTGACCTGAGCCACCTTTGCCGGTCCTGGTCGTCTGAGAAAAAGATGAATTGACCCGATGGGAATGGAAGAGTTACAGATGGTTCCCGAGTACCTGAGGGAGAAGGATTTTATTTCTATTGAGAAGAAATGTCAAAATGGGAACTTTTTTTTCAGGGTTTTCCAGGGAAAAGTTTCTTTTTCTTTCACTCTCACCATTTTGCCAGACGCTTTTGCATCGACGGGGAAGTCCGCATATTTTACATTTACTCTGGTCAAAAAGGCTTTTTGAGGATTGTTAAAATATTATACTCCTAGAATGAGATTGGGAGTGAGATGAGGAGGATGAAAGCCTGAAAATGATTAGAGGAGTCTACGGGAGCAGCGAAACGATTCTGAATTCGCGTTCAGAGAGTGAATATACTTCGAGTCGGAAATTTGTTATCCACAGTTGCCTCCGCCATCTCGAAAGTAGAACCTTGTAATTTTCAGAGCTTTAATCATGCATGCGAAATTTTCTGAGTCTGTGCTCCCAATTCATTAGTATTGAAAACTAAGGATAGCCGTTGCAGGAAGCCTCTATCAGAGCTTTTTATTTATTATTGAAACGTTTTTTATATACAAGGCAGTGAGTTACCTTTATCTTGTAGCTCATTGCCGATATGAAATCATCTTCTAGATGAAGAAATAGAAGAAAGCGAAATCACATTCAATGCCATTAAATAATACTTAATTATATTGCAACTACTTAGACTTGCAGTGAAAATGAAAGCTCAAACTTAATGTGATTTGTAGAAGCACGACACAACAAATTTTGAAAAGTTCAGAATGATGACAAAAAGTAGATAGAAATGATGAAGTTCAGATACGGATTTGCCTCATCTTATATCATTCAAGAAAGTGAAGAACGTTTCTTTCTTTGAACTGTACCTCTCTGATTGCGTATGGAAATATTCGTGAATACAAATTAACTAAACCTAAGAAATGAATTCATTTGCGTTATTGTATTCTCTGGTAGCCAAGTAAATGAAAATTGCTTGCATATCTAATTAATAAAACCATGGCGAAGATATCAATTTCAGTCATTTTAGCAATGCCAACACATCACCCGTAATTGTGTCTTATTTTAAGTTTTCAGAACTATTTTTTATTTCAAACACCCATTAATATAACACTTCGTGCTCGAAACTTTATATTAATACATGAAAACGAAATGCACATTTAGAAGCTTTCGCGGATGGATACTTAATTAAGAACCATATTCCTTCATTAACATCTAGATTGATAATAGTTCTCAACATTATACAAACATGTGACAGGTGTTGATGTTTCTAAATTAAAAACAAAACAAAACAAGAAGAAATTAGATTTGTGATTCATTTAATGAATGTATTAGACGTTCATGACCTTTGTAGTTTAGGCGACTTAATAATAATAATAATAATAATAATAATAATAATAATAATAATAATAATAATAATAATAATAATAATAATAATAATAATAATAATAATCATCATCATCATCATCCGAGCCCGCCGCGCAGGCGGTTGGGGCAGCAGTCATCTGCACCACAGAGGCTGCAGGTTCGAGTCCTACTTAGGCTTGGTTGTATTTGTGATTGTCCCTTCACCCTTCGTCATCATCCTATTATCTTATTATTCATAATTAAAGGCTAAAAAAAACCTTGTCTTATGTAGGGATACAGCTGAAAAGCTAATTCCCGTAATTACACATGTTAATCTCTCTAGGATAGAAAACGATTGGGCCTCGAAAGACAACGTGTAGTTTGGTCAGAAATGGCCGATACGCATATAATAATCGCGGGTTCGAGTCCCGTCTCGGACATGATTGTGTTAATCCGTGATCCTGCATGTTTGTGATTGTCCATTTCAATCTTCATCATCATCATTATAATTTCACCTTATCCCCAAGGGCTAACAGCGGGGTGTAAAAATGTCTGAACCCCTCCCCCATAAACGTCACGTGCACTACTCTACCATCGATAAACGTATCTGAGCCCCGATAGGTTGCACGTTCGCGTGATCCCGAGATGGCCAATTCGCGACAAAAAGGCAAACTCCTTGGGTTTTAGTTGGTTACTGGAAGCAGCGGAAGTGCCAAGTCGTCCCGTGGAGAGAGCGGGGCGGGGTGCAGGCGCCCACGAGCAGACGCGGGCGGCGCCGCGCAGGGCCATGACATCGCCTGCGCCGCGTGTTCTGCTTTGGCTGGCCGCAGGGGCGGCGCTGCTGGTCCTCGCCTCCTCGGACGAAACTGCGGGCGCTGGGAGTAAGACGAAACTGTGGGCGCTGCCCACTCATCTGCCTAATGAGGAGGTCCAGAACACCCATTAGAACACTTGTTTAGATAAATGATAAACACTTAATAAATATAAAAAGTATAAGTTTGAAATTGAACTGTTTGAACCTGTAGAGAAAAACAAATACAAATAAATCGAGTTTGCAATTTTTTATTTTAAAAGTGTTTATAAAATTTTTCTCATGTCTCTCAAAAGTGCTCTAATGGAAATATTGCTTTTAGTTATGGACCTCCTCGTGTAGGGCAAAGGAACTAGTAATAGCCATAGTTAAGAATATTTTGTTGTTTACTTATAATTCTTGAGCCACACTACTAAATTCGTTTAGTAAAACTCAATAGGCTATTAGTACACCTATCGCTGATTAGATTCCTTGCCAAAAATGGCCAGTTTTTATTATTGTTTCGTTATTATTATATTATTATTTTTTGTTCCAGTAGCGGCCACTTAAAAATTGCAAAATTTCAGTAATTGTCAGATATTTGTCTCGGTAAAGGCAACTTGATATTCTACCCCCACAACGTGTTTTAGTTAATTTCTTATTTTAATTAATTAATTTTTAAAAATTAAAGAAGTAACAGTTCATGATACATTGCCAATATAATTAGAAACGGTTCATGATTGCCAATATTAGTAAGAGGTTATTAACTTATTCTTTATATTTAAAGAAGGGAAAATGAATGATCTTTGTTCTATAACTCGCCACTAAGATGCTCAAATTGGGGCTTTCACCCTTTTATGCTCGACGTTCGCTTCAATGTTGCTTTTCAAAAATTCAAAGTTGCGCCCAAAACGAATGGGAAACTGAATTGTGGTCTGATTAATATACTACAGGCCGTTATACCGTTGGTGACCAAGAAAAGGGGAACAACGCGGAAATTGATATTTTGCAGCAGAACCGATGTAGCCTGAGCCGAACCATTTACATTGCAGCTAATGAATGTGTTACTCTATACCGGTTGACGTGAGAACTCGTCGAAAAAGTGATTAAATGTGGTTCCTGTATGGAATAAATTATTATATACAGGAAAGACAAGGATAGATAAATATCAGTTCTTTGACAAGAAGTTTATTAACAATAAGCCAAAATCCATTAATCGAAATCCAGAGTACAAAGCGAAATCAAACATATAACAGATGTCCCTTTCACAGCGCAGTAATCACAATCCACAAGATTCGTCCCTACAAGCCACTAGTCGTCACCGATAACTTCCACTCAACACACTCGCTCTAACCTCTGGAATTCCTCACCGCTGGCTCCTCCGGCTCAGGACTCTTGTATACCCCCGCGCCCTCTGCGCGCCCTCTGCGCGAGTCAATGTGCTTCCCGTCTCTGCGGCGGGGAAGGTGGGGGTGGTGCCTTCTGGTGGCTGTTCCCCCTTGTGGGCCGGTGCCCCGGTACCGGGCGCCGCCGCTCGCCCTGCTCCTGGTGGCGCCTTCCGGCACTGTTCATTCCTTGTCCGTCGCCGGTCCAGGAGCATCTCCGGGGCGACCGCAGTGGGCCGCACCTCTTCTATCCGGCACTGACTGCCCACCTGGCCCGCCTCCGCGGGCACACTGCTGTATATACAGCATTAATTACTTCCTCTAACGCGTTAGGAAGTCAAAATCGACGTTTGGTGGGTCCTTGATACCGAAAAATCGATTGTCGGCAAATCGTCTGTTCGTCAGTCCGTCCGTCCGCCTGTCTGTGAACAACACTAGCAGCTAAACCGTAAGCAGGATTTACTCAAAATTCACATTCCCCAGTCGATCTGGCTGATGTCGTAGCCCCTTGAATTTGAAACCGATATTTTAATTTTGGGGGTATTTTAAATAAAACCTCAAGGACATTTTCAATTTTTTCTCAAAAATGATTGTGTTATATATTATATTATATATTAATTTTTTGATTAAACTTTATCCTCAAAGAGTGAAAATGAGATATAAAAAAGCGGAATGTGTGTCAGTTTCGTAAAAATATCTTAATCTTCCGAAATTGCAAACGTACAACATTTTTTCAGTGTCTTCATACATCTACAGTATTGAAGATCGAGATTTTTCCTCTGAATAAAGTCGGTTCTTGAAAATTATACCTTGAAATGAGGACATATACATTATTTTCAAAATATGAATAGTTCTGGCATAATGGTGAGTGAAATATGGGCTATATTAAAAAAAATAAACAAGAATTTAAAAGAGGCTCAATTTTTGTAAACTTCTCGTGCGTGTAGTGCTATCTGAAGTGAATTACATAACATGTAAACCATTTTCGTGTATTTTTTTCATTTTTCAAAAACTACACAAACATTTTTTTAAAATATCTCTCAGGCCGTTAATATTTACATTACGATAGTTTTCTTTACATTGTTGAATTTGTGAATTCAAGTGCTTCAAACGATTTCTTATGAAGTTCCTCAAATATCCATAAATTCTCTGTGAAAATGAGCTCAAAATTGCGCATTTTTAGAAACGCTCAAACGACATTTTTTCGAGAATGGCTGAAAAGGTTTCAGTGAAAATTTTCACGCAGGAAAACGGTTTTTGTGATGTAATATTATTAAACACGTATTTCAATTCTATGATTAGGGAAACAAAAAATTGAGAAAATGTGCGAAAGTTTTGGTGTTGATAGGCAGCAGATGGGACGACAGTGGCACAATACCGAAAAGCTAACCTAGACTAAGGAGATTGGAAAATTAACTAGTACAAGAAAGCCTGTCTTATTCTGTAGCACAACTAGTTTCATAAGGAAATAAAGTGTAAGAATAACCATGCGATGTTCAAATGTGAATAACTTTTGGAGATGTTCGATTTGCCAGGGAGAAATTATTTCGCGCGATTATAGAAACAATTGCTCAATGTGTACTTCCTTGATAACTTCATTGTAAGTCATTTCCTTCATTCAGTTCTGTGAATTACATTTGTAATTTATTTTTTCCTACGACCTGCTGGCAACGAAGTATTTGACTATAAAATTAATTGGAAATTAAGCATCTCGAAGTCAATTGTTTTGATAATCGATGAGGTCGACACCCAGAGTCGCGTTACCAACTTGAACATGCGTAGCAAAGTCAACTGTGCCGTAAAGTCTTCTTCTTCATTTCATGGATTAGGCAGGGCTGCCTGTTCCGGAAAGCATCTTCTTCTCGGATGACTGATACTCTTTCGGCCGGCTGGTTTGTAGTCCCTTGCCAGTGGGGGAATTCGGCTTCTGCTCATTTGCTCCATTTCCGAGACCATTATGGTTTCTACCAGTAATAAGTTACATCCCCTGGCCGCGTTACGAGCGCTGTGCAGGTTTAGCTTCTGATGGGTTCGCCATCTTATTGCTTCCAAGCCTGCAGAACTGTTTATTCGAGTTGCCGCTCTACTTTAGCTCCTTTCGGCATGTGGATCTCATCCACATTGCCTTGGGACCGTTGATCTTTTCCCTCGTTGGCAGCCGCCTGGGTCATGCGCTGCGTGTAGCGGGGTTTCTCTTCTGGATTGCTTTTCCGTCTGGATCTTCGCCTTTGGCCTGTCTGGCAAGGGAGGCCCTGTTGGTAACTACGTTGCCGCCGGCATAGCCCAAAGCGTCATGAGACCACACAAGCACCTTCACCAACAAGGTCATGCAATCCCTAGACGGCGCCGTAAAGTATTGAAGATTATAAGCCGGAGTTCCATTGGCAGGTGTCCGTTGCCAGGGTCCACGGTTGGTGTTAAGGCCGTGTGGGTAGTTGACCTAGGTAGGGGTCTCCCCTCCCTCTTCCATCTCCTGCCGAAAATGTGTATGACGAAAAAAAAACTTACAGCAAAACTGACATCCACCGTAATGCATATTAAACCAATCAAGGCCAGTTTTACTACAAGCTTTGTTTTACTCTCCACACTGAACTCTTCAGTGGCGGCTGCAGCAGGGAGGCGCCAGGGACACTGCCCCCCCCTCCTACTGAGATTAGTATTTCTTCTCCTGCACTTTTTAAATAATCTCTGTGGGTATCCATCTTTGTATCATTGTTTTCGAATCGAGCGCATCTTTAGCATTTGTACTCCCGCTTATTCCGTGCAGCGGTTTTCGTTGGCTGCGGACACTCGCCTCTGTGTCCTAAACGCGGCGTTGTTACGGAACTTACTGACAAAGAAATCGCCGCCAATAAGTGCTCAAATGGCAACATAGGTTCGGCAAATGGCGTCTTACGACGGGCGCCGCCCAGCAGCCTGCCAGGGGAGGTAGCAACGTCGTTGACCGGCGCTACCTATTGATCGATTTTTAATCCTACTGTATTCCTTTCGCTTGACTTTTGTCAAGGCCAGTGCTCTCTGTTGGTCTATTTAACAGATCTGTCTCTTCACAAGCATTCAGTGCAAGTGTGCAATCGTCATGGTCGGCATTAGTTTTCCGATCCATATACAAACAAACTGTGTGAGTGCTCTGTGTTCTGATCTTTGTTTATTGAATGTGTTTTCTGTATCAGCTAAACTATTAAAAGTAATTTCTTCAATTCCAATGACAACTGTAGAATCCCAGGGAGTTTTCTCCACTTTGGAAAGAGTAAAGTCATTTTTAAGAAATACCATGTCGGAAGAGAGATTGAATACACTTTGTATGCTATCAAAAGAAAGAGTTTTGTTACGAGACAGTTAAGTTTAATGAATTAGTAATAGATACATTTGCAGAATCTAAAAACAGAAGGCTAAATTTAATTTATAGATCCTGTGTTTAGACTGTCTTCCTCGGAGATAATTCGATTCTAAATATTACTTGTGTGACGTAATCCAAATATAACAATTTTTCGAATACCTAACTTTATTTGATCATGTAACTGTTTGTGCCCTCCCTTCTGTCTATTTCCAGAGCCGCCACTGGAACTCTTTTTATAGAATAAGTATAATTATACCATAAACAAGGGTGGCTTTGTGCCACTGTGGGAAGATTTAAGTAAATAACTTATTTATTTTTCACGAAATTTACAAACGAAATTTAAAAACATGTTTTGTCTATTTTATGTGATGAGAATTATTGAAAAAAATTTACAATAATTCTCATAATGTCCATAATAATTTACCAAAACTTCGCATAATGTCACTTCATGGGATGGAGTGACCTTATGGCACTACATTTATTGCGCGTCGTTCAGTGCTGAACGATGCGTGGCACATTTTCACACCTTCTTCATGATTGCTTTGTAGCAATGAATGAGTCAATCAGTATCACAATGTTTAAAACTTTATTTAATGACTATTTAAGTAAATATTTTGACATTGGTAATGATAACAGAAAGCGCATAGCAAAAAGCGTAAAACAAAGCCTGTATCAAAACTGACCTTACGGTGGATGTCAGTTTTGCTAGAAGTTTTGTTTTTTCCCTTCTTGCATATTTTCGGCGGGAGATGGGAGAGGGAGGGGAAACCCAACCTAGGTCAACTACCAACTCGGACTTTGCACCAACCGTCGACCCTGGCAACGGCCGCCTGCCAATGGAACTCCGGCTTATAATCTTCAATACTTTACGGCACAGTTGACTTTGCTACGCATGTTCAAGTTGATGACTCGACTCCGGACGTCGACCTCATCGATTATCATTACAACTGACTGCGAGACGCTTAATTTCCAATACATTTTATAGTTAAAACCTTTGTTGCCAACAGGTTGTAGGAAAGAAAGAAATTACAAATGTAATTCACAGAACTGAATGAAGAAAATGGCTTACAATGAAGTTATCAAGGAAGTATACATTGAGCAATTGTTTCTATAATCGCATGAAAAGAATCATTTCTCCCTTGCAAATCGAACATCCCCAAAAGTGATTCACATTTGAATATCACATGGTTATTCTCACACTTCGTTTCCTTATGAAACTAGTTGTGCTACAGAATAAGCACAATTGGTTGCAAATATTATCATATTTTACTTATATTTCATATTCCGATTTGCGTATCTTCTTGTGTTTTATTTTGTATCCTATTACATCATTATTTTGTAGATTTGGTTATCTATAAAAATAAAAATGAATTGCCTGAATGTATGTTGGCCCAGAACTTTTGAACGACTGCACCAAATTGGCTAATTCTTGTTTTAGTGTTGGTTATTGTCATGACAAGGTTTGAATCAAAGAAAATGTTTAAAAAGTCGAACAGAAAATTTTAAAATTTCATAATATTAAAAGTGAGTGAGTGAATGAGAGAAGACTGTGAGAGATCTTCATTGTATTAACAAATTACGAGGGTTGGGGCTTAAGTCATGGCAACTATTTTTTTTGTGAGAATACGAGCACAGGTGGAAATTGTGCAATATACACATGAAAGAAGAAGGTAAGAACTAAGTGCATGGACATTTAACGACACTCCAAAAAATTGTTTCTCATAATTATTAAGGTATTTGAAATGACAGTACTGGTTTCATGTTCCAAAGCATTTGAACATATAAGAGCTCACAACATTCCAAAAGAATGACGTACGCATTCTAAATGCTCGATTAGGCAGATACACGATTACAGCGCGCGCTATTTCGTTCCGCACACTCGCAAGTCGTCACGAGCGTTGCTGATCACGGGTTGCTAAGCGTCCTCGCAGAAATTCTCCTGCCCATTTCACGACTGTATCCAAGGGCCCTACTAGAGCTTTCACCAATTCCCTGTGACATTCTCGGACATTTTTTACATGAAGAACGGCAGTCTAGGAGCCTGAGCTACTCGAAACGGGTTACATACATCTGGCACGGTGGAAATCGGACAACTAATTTTACGTTACTCTATGTGCTAATAGAGCCACTCACAAGGACATCTGTTGATGTGAACACACCCTACTGCTGCATTTCTTCAACGATACTAATTAAATTTTGTAATCCGATAATATTTCTTTAAAAAAATAGTTGCCATGATTTCTGCCCCAACCCTCGTACATAGAGTAAAGAATTATACATCTTTAGTCTATGCCTCGAATTAAAAGAGGAAAAGGGAGAGGAGAAAAGAGATAAGGAAAGAGATAAGAAAGAGAAAAAAGAAAGAGGAGAAAAAGGAATTAGACGAAAAGTGAGCAAAGTGAAAAAGAGAGAAGGGGAAAGAGAGAGAGAGGGGGGAAGGGAAGGGGGAATGGAGAGAGAGATGGAAAGAAAGAAAAAGAGAAAGGGGTAAAGAATGTAAAAGTGAGGGAAAGAAAAGAGAGGGTAATAGAGAGGGACATGTAAGGGAAAGTGAGAGGTGTGAAGGGAAAGTGAGAAAAGGAAAGAGAGAGAATGAAAGAATAAGAGAGAATGAAAGAGAGAGAGAAGCGTAGAGCGAGAAGGTAAGGAAGAGAGACGGGAAAGTCAGGGGAAAGGGGGAGAGGGAGAAAAAGAAAGTGAAAAAGAGGGATGGAAGGAGAGAGAGGGAAAGCAGGAGGAGGGGAAAAGAGAGGGGAAAATATAGGAAGAAAAGACAGTGGTAAAGAGAGAGAAAAAGAGATAGGGAAAAGTGAGATAAAAAAGAGGGGAAAAGAGAATGGGGCAAAATGAGAGAAGTGGGAAATGAGAGGGGAAAGAGGGAAAGGGATAAGAGAGAAAGGAAAGATAGAGAAAAAGAGAGAAGGAAAAAGAGACGGGGAAAGAGTGAAAAGAGAGGGAGAGAGAAAGAGGAAAAAGAGATGGACGTCAGCTGAGATCTGATAGTGTTAGATAATTTTTACATTATTTCGAAAAAAAAATACGAAAAAGATTGATGTAATTCCATATTTACGATTTTTGAATGTCTTTTGGTACTTTTGATTTGGTCTATCTGCATGGTCAGTTGGTTTCACACGCTCATCTGTAAAGACTCCCGTAAAATGTCTTTCTGAAGATGGTGGGGATTTCCTCTCCTCTCTCTGTTGCCTAACGACATTGTTCCCTACACTCTCTCCCTGCTTGACCGGGAGCGGTAGCTCAGTGCATCAACTGATGTCACTGCAGCGCCTCTGACCGGGAGGTCCTAGGTTCGAGTCCTGACGGCGGCAGGATTTTCGACACTAGCTTTTCAGCTAGGTCGAATTCAGTCGCTGTCTGGAGGAGAATTCTAGCGGCCGGCTGCTCTGATCGGTAGTTTTCCGTGGTTTCTCCGATCAACACCAGGCGAATGCCGGAGCAGTACCCCAAACGGGCCACGGACCGCGCGCGATCTGTCCTTCCTCTTCCTTGTCCTATCCTCTCCCCTTACACACACACTTACACTAACATGCACTACACTACCACATATTCCGGGAGACCGGTCGGAGCTTAGAGCTTGTCCCGGCTGGGGCGGTGCCCCGCTGGTGGGAGAGTCCTGGTTAGGGGGAAACCCCACTAGCCGACGGGCGCCGGATCTCGCCATCCAGCGGGGAAGATCACCGCCATCTCGGGAGAAAAAACATGCACTACACTAACGGGACTAATTACCAAAGCAGTTGACGCGACCGGAAACACGAAAAAATCAATCAATCTCCTCGTTTCTTCTTTTCCGTCGCATCATGAATTGTCCATCTGTCTCCTCACCCTTTACTTGTTTAGACACGTACACACAGATATCACAAAAATAATTTTTATTTTTATTTAATAGGTAATTATTACAGACAAATTAGAAAACTTGATGCAATGTGGCTAAGCCGAAGGCCTTTAAGCCATTACAATACCTACATTCTACCGCGTTCTAACCTTTCGAATTCTGGTATTCACCCCAAATGGTCTCTCCTTCGCATCAAAGCCGCGGAAAAGAGACCATAAGGTACGGCTGAGGAAAAAACCCCTGAAGGGGGAAAAACCTGCCGTCAGAAGCCGAGTACATGCTAATCTATCCGGTTTTTAAACTATTTATTTATTTATTTGGCGCGGGCGTCAGGCATTCTCCTTCCAGTGTTTGGCCTCCTCAGCACCTGAAAACAAACAGCACCACAGAAACTCGTCCGCACCAACACCTCTACCCTAACATTTCCGATTCCCACTTCCCTTCGCCCCCTAATGTGTTTTATTTTAACCGTTTCCTTTTATTTTATTTTAATTTAATTTTAATTTTAATTTATTTAATTTATTTTAATTATTTTAAGTTAATTTATTTTTATTGACTTATTTATCTACTTATACTTAACAATTGACTACAACTTATAACTTTTTTTGTACTGTTTACTAACCTAACATAACTTACTAACTTAATTATTGTTAGTTTATTGATTTATTATTTATTTCTCTCCAGTCTAGGCTCTGCTCGTACTAACCAGTGCTGTTTTCCCACTCCCTAATTTCAGTTTCTCTAATGGTCCGAACCTTTCCTAGAAATGTTCCTAATTATTTCATGAAGTTAGATCTTTTATCACCTAGAATGTTTTGGGCGAGCGTTACGTTCCTATGTTGGAAGTAGTAATTTCCCATTCGCATCCATTTTCCTCTCCAAGTTTCGGTCGCATTGCAAATTAAAAGGATGTGGATCCAGTCTTCCCTATCACCGCAAAGCACACAGATGCCATTACCATTAGAGTCCTTTAATCTACGTTGCATCCACCCCCGACCCTGAACCAAGCGTATCCCCCTCTTGCGTCCTTTGGCAGTGTGTTTACGTAACGTTCGCAACCCCATAACGGACTCGCGTGAATTTGCGCAACTAGCGAACGTTTTTCGGCCGTTGCTGCCAGGATCTCTTGCCTTTTAATATCCGCAAGTCTACCCGAAATTAGCCGTTCTATCTCACGTGTTCCCCTATCTCCCACCATCTCCGGAGAAACGTCTCCCAGACCTGCACGTTCCAGTAGCAGTTTAATTTTATACGACCAGTGGCGTTGGTTGCTTCAAACAATTAACAAACAATGAAGTACCTGGGCGCATGTAAAGTCTGTACAGGTTTTCCATAAAAATATCCCAAATGTACTATTCAAACTCTTAGAATATTCAGTCATATAAATTTAATTTAAGGTCAATAGGCTTGATCAAAACTATTCCATTTTAAATATTTTGACAGAAATATAAAATTTGTATCCTATGTAGCTTTGCGTACTTTTTCACCACCATAACGGTGTCTTGTTTTCAGTAAATATCAGAATTAGTCACGGAAGCCTTTGTCCACAAGTTTCTGAATTGTTTTTGATGACCTTTAATTTTCATTTTGTTTTTGAAAAACTTACAAATTTATAAAAGTATTTCTATCTTGCGACGCATAAGCGCAGTCGCAAAAGTTCACAAATGAAGCAAACAGGTGTCAAAAGTATTTAAATAAATTAATATATTTCCTAAATTATGGAATATATTTTCTAAATTTAAAAAACTCGTGGCCAACCTGGATGGCCGAGGTGGCTAAGAGCGAGTACCGACTCAGCGCTTCGGTCCGAAGGGTCGCGGGTTCGAGTCCCGCCTTGGGCATGGCTGTTTGTCCCTTGACTTTGTGTGTGTGTTGTCGCGGAGGGCCTCGCGTTCTGCTGACCCCAGATCAGAGGAGCCCGCAAGTGTTTGTCTAGTGTGTGGTCGAGTATGCGTCCCTTCGGGACGTAAAGGGCAACCGGCTATCGGCTGGATAAAAGCCCTAGGAAAAAAAAATAAGTCTGGGGGCTAAGAGGATGGCGAAGGCAGGGGCTTCAAATCCCTTACGAAATAAAAACAAGCACGTTAAGACCAATGTACAGCTCGCATATGTTAATTATATTTTAACAATCAAACAATATGAATTACGGCAAATTTATAATAAAGAATAAAACATTGGCAAAATACGATATAGAAATACATGCTAGTAGTGAAATAAATCATTGAAATAAAAAATTGTTAAGCACAAATGTGATAACTGACATCGGTCTCGCAAAGCAATAAATCTGTTTTTAATATACCATCATTATAAACGACCCTTTTCGATACCCCGAATCGTGCATAATCCAGTATATTATCGCACGCTACATGAAGTCATCGCCAATATTAAACGCGACATGACGTCATCACACATTCAGCCAATAGTAGCGAGAGAATCGTGGGGAGGTAGAAGACGGAACAGCCGACCACCGTTTTCTCGCACGGATGTCAACAATGCCATCTTGAATTTGATTTCCAGAGGGCGTTGGATGTCAAGCACCCGAGACGTCAGAAGAAAGTTGTTTCGCGAAATTAAGTTTGATTCTCTTGTAAATTTATAATGCTGTTATACAAAAAAATAGCGTATGCATCTCGTTTATAATGTTGCTTTATTGCATTCGTACAAATTTGAAAACTCGCTCCTAACGTCGCTCGTTTTCAAAACATGTACTCATGAAATAAAGCTTAACATTATAAACTAATTGCATAAACTACTATTACTGTACTTTTCCGCCCATTCACTCAGTCGCCCGTTGAGTATTTTACAGAATAGTTTGCTCAGCGCTGGTAACAGACTAATTCCGCGATAATTTTGTGGGCAATTCGTATCCCCTTTATTCTTAAAGACCGGTTGGAGGATCGCTGTACTCCACGTTTCTGGATACGATCCGGAATCATCAATTGCATTAAATAAATTCAGAATACTCTCTGGGTCTATGTGCCACAATTCCGAAATAAATTTTGTCGGAATGCCGTCCGTGCCGCCTGCCTTCTTATTATTCATGGCTAGAATAGCCCTGTTTACTTCATTCCAGGTTATAGGTTCGTCTAATTCAGGGACACCCCGGTCAGTGATAATATCTAGCCCTGTTTCAATATTCGCTATTGCGAGCGCCCGTGAAAAGTACTGCTCCCACGCGTCTGCTGAAATTGCATTACTTACATTTCTTTTATTACGCAGAGATCTTATAACGTCCCAAATTGATTTATTATGATCGTTTCTTAAAATTGCCTCTATTCTTGCTGTCTCACTCTCCTGCCAAGATTTCTTCGATTTCTTAATTGTGGCCTCGTACTGCCTACGTAATAACAAGTAACTATTTCTCGCTTCCGCAGTTCCCCTGTTTCTGAACATCCTTAAGGCTACTATTGCTTCACGCCTGCTCTCCCGACACTCCTCGCTAAACCATCCTTGGGTCAGTATATCCCGCCACAGACGTCGTCAGGCGTTGCGAATTGCGCGCATAATCTAACGCGCATGCATGAAACGCGAGTTAATCCCGCCGTAAATTCAAAATTTACAAATTATGAATTCGATTACATTAATTAATAAATACGAAGGTTGAACTGAAGTAATGTGACGCAAGAATACGAAATTGTATAACGCACGCAATGAACTGCAGAAAAGATAAAGACGCGAGCCTTGTGACCTACTTCAAAAGGGTTTCATGTGATCGTCGCAGTCAAAATATTGATAAGTAAAATAACTTCAAGATTTTCGAATTGTGCGATGATGCGATCGCTTGCGCGGTCTCGCTCGCGCGGCGCTACGAAAATATAACAAAAGCTTTATTTTATTTTCTTTCATCATTTAACAACTATTTTCAAACAATTTACCATGCAAAAGAAGTTTTTTATTTTTAAGTACTTAAAAGATCATTATCAGAATTATTCCAGTTATCCGTGTACGCATGTCCAATTTCCGAGTACGAAAAGAGAAGTTAACGTTTACTGAATTTGGCATATCTGGAATATAAAGTTTATGAAAGATTTCTCTCTTCCCAAATTCCCAGTGGGTATTTCACCCACAAGGATTTTTTGTGTGGGTTTAGCTACCCATCATATCCACATTATTCACCATTGCTGTTCTTCGAGTTCTTTCAGTAGTGAGTAGATTCCTTAACGTGGCGCACGATAAGGGATAAGAGTCAAATACACTTTGTAACCGAAATTTTTTTATTATTAATTTTTTCTGGTGTAGTGGTTTAACCACTTTATAGAACAGTTACAGAGAATTTCCTACATAGTACATATGCAGTGTTCAAATTATTACAAATAAGGGTGTCCCTCTGGGATCCTCTTCAAACATCTAGCAGAGCGGTATTGGTTTCACTGTTTAGTTACTAGGTAGCCTTTTATTAAATTTAAATTAGAGTAAGAGTATAGGAGTTAAGGTGGGATAAATTTGTCCTTGGGAAGTCCGGGGCGGATTCTTGTTTGTAGAGGGTCGGAAGTTTTGCCTAGATGGAAAATGTTCTGGGCTGGAAAATTAAATAGTTTTGAGTAGTACCAATCTGAGATTCTGAAAATATGTTGGGAGATTGTTGGGAAATTAAGGTCATTATGAATTTAGTTGTTTGAAACATATCATGGAGCATTTACAGCTATTTTCATGACACTATTTTGGAAAGTTTATTGGTGTTTGATGGAAAAGCAAGCAGGACCTCCTCAGACAGGGTAAACATAGAAGGAAGGAAGGACGGAAGGACGGAAGGAAGGAAGGAAGACAAGGATGAAATAGGGATTTGTGAAGCTTTTATGTGAAGGAGGACTTCCTATTTATCATAGGGTATAGTTTAAGGAGAGTGGCGTAGGGTGAATTTAGGCGAGAGAGAATGTGAGGTTTCCAAGTCTCTCGGGTGTCGGGATAGAACACCGAGATATTTAAGTCTTGTGTTTTGTCCAGGGATGGGACTATTCAACATTTTTAGTGGGGTTGTCAGGGATGCGCTTTAGGGCAAATTTTTGCTTCACATTTTGAAGGGTTCAAATTTAGTCTCTAGTTAGAAGTGAGGATTTCTCAAATTCGGTTATTGCTGTTATAGATAGTTTTCAAAGCTGGAATTGAAGAGTGGGTAAGCGTTAGGGGTTTGTTATTTACCATAGATTTTCGGAGTTAGGAGTTAATTTAGCTTGCTGAGATTGGAAGATTTTCTGAGGTTTGCGAGAGCGTCTTGAACTTAACGTTTTTTTTCAATTTAAAATTGATTTGAGAGAAGGCAGTCGATATTCTTGCCAGTTCCTTCGAGCTTTCCCTTCTCGGAAATTTTCGAGTATGATTGGGAATCACCAATTGATAGGAAATTTTTGGTTTGTACGTTGCAGGGCAAGATGCAGACCGAATTGGATGACCGACGTGAGGATGTTGATAGAGTTATCTATTTCTAAAGAGATTCATGGAATGATCGCGGAGGTAGGAGTTGAGAAAATTATTAAACATATTCCAATTTATAGATCCTTGCAGGAGTCTGGGCCGATGAAAAGTAAGAGGGAGAATGAGTTGAGAGAGATTAATACTAGGCAATGGTTTGAAATAGATTCGGCATTGGCGCTTGAAAAGTTGATTTCGAGAAGGACTTTGTGAGAATAATGTCTAATACGTCAGAAGGAATGGTGCTATTGAAAGGGAAATGAGTTGGTTTGTAGGCGCTACTATATTGATTTGATTTATGTTACAATATGTGAGGAGTCGAAGGCCATTCGGAGAGGTTGTTCGACAGCCCCAGGATGTGTGATTGGCACGGATTGGCTAGGGTTGGGGAGGGGGAAGAGAAAAGCATTGATACGTGGTTGGGATCTATTGGGATGTTTGGAGGCTTGTAGTATCTTTTTGTGGCCTTCTTCAAAACTATACTGCTGTATAGCTCCCAGATGTCTACTGCTGTGTAGCTCTGAAGAAGTCCACAACAAGATGGCCGAAACGTCGCTCCATCGACTGAATCGCTGCTTATCCCGCACAGCCAAGAATACAATGACTCCGGCCGAGGAAGCCTACCAATATATCTGGGTGAAGGAAGTGTCCATGGTTGGACTCAGCGATTAGCCTTGCTGTGCAAAGTCACCACAGCGAAATGCCGTGGGTCAACGTTGATCTAAAGTCGCACGTTAGCGCTATTCTTTCGGGTGTACTTTCCTCTGTTAAATCACAGGAATTTGTAGCACTACACACTGATAACAGAAGAAGCACTCTCTAAGACCGAGACCTCTGACAGCACGGAATGGTGTCAGCTGATCAGGGAGCGGAACGATGCGCTCTGTGCGACGGTCGGCGTCGGAATCACACCGTAAACGGAATTAGGTCTGGAGGACATTAGGAAATAAATGTTTTATTGGTGTTTTTAACCATTACAGCTGTCTAAACCGTCATTTATCTCGTTGACCCTGATAATATAAGCGATTATTTTATTCTCTTGTTGATTAGAAATAATATTAAAATTATGTCAAAATTAATATTTTATTAATGTATCTCTAACAACAAAACTGCAAATGGCGATTACGACCAGAGCTATGATGATATCTGAATGGGTACCGAAATTTTCAAAAGATGTAATAGATGAAATAATGTATGACATTGGGGAGTAAAAATATTTTATTCGCGTGTGTAAATGAATCCCCTTGACTGACATTACCTCAGGTTCAAACTTTCCACTCGCGAGTAAATTTTTAGTTTACTCTTAGTTATAACTAATGGGTTTACCAATAGATGAGCAGATTTTTCTGCTCGTCTGTAAGGTCACTCGACCTTAGGTCGGTGGCGAATCGAGGATAAGGTCACTCGACTCTTAGTCAGATGTTCGGTTTTAATTGCTAATTACTTCAGAGTACGTTTTAATTGCTAATTACCTCGAAATACATGATGTATGATACGTTTCGTGCGTCAAATGATAAATAAACGATGCAAATGAAAACAAGAGGATGGTATATTACCCTGATTTCCATTTCAATTTTTTTCTGCTACAAGGGAAAACATTGATGATTCTTGATAACTAAAGTGCACTGAATCCATTTCTGTGTTCTAATTTTATGTCACGTCATATATTTTTGTAATTTTGACCAGATAATCGAAAAAGGATCCAAAATTTGCAAAATTAATCATTTAAAACATATTGATAAGACAAAAATACCTGAAATAATTGCTTAGCTATTGAGGGGTATAGAATCCAATTCTGCATTCAGATTTTCTCTCTGCTGCCCCGTATTATGTAGGGGAAACTGGGGTACCATGAGCCATCAAAATTGGAACATTCAGATATCCCTTACATTGAAGATGATTTATTTCATTTTATTTGCGCAACTATAGATATATGTATATTTTAACATTCTGTGATTATAGTCACGAAATAGTTAACGACGGAGAATAAATGTGAAAAAAGCCTATTTTCAATAAATGACCCATCGTGCCCCATTCCTGGGCAACATGAGTCAGTGTCTGGAGTATAATGAGTCATGACTATTCCAGAATAAGTACCTCTTTTTGATCAATGAGGAGCCACTATTCATTTTAAAAAGAAGGAATTTGACGACCACAAACAGCATGTGCTCAGGAAATGCCCTCGATAATAAATTAAGATAGGGGGTAAATAATTGCCATCAGCGCGGGTAATACAACATGTTACAAGAGTTTCCTTCTCAGTATTTTCCGCATGGCGGAAATGTTGTCGAGAGAATGCTCTGTCACAAGCAAGACTACAACCATCTGGAAACCTTAAGAACAAATCTTTCTTTCTTTTGAAAAATTCTGCTAATCAGTCTTTCCAAGCCATATCTTTTTCTAACCATAAATCTGAACATTTAAAATTATTTGCACGAGCAGTTTGATTGGCAAGTTTGCGGAATTTTTGGATGACAAACCGTAAACAATTTTGCAGCCAGCAATCACTTTCTCTTGGACATAAATAAAAAGTTGCTTATGGCTGTAGTTTGATTTGAGTTCAACTTCTGCACCAGAAAGTGATGTATAATTTTTCCTTCTGTCTTCATGTTTCCCTCTTGACACCACATTAATCAGTTGCAATTCTTATGCTTCAACCTTCTGCAACCGAATTAATTGCTATCTTTACATATTTTCCGCATATATCCCTTTGCTAGTTTTTCTCTTGTATGTTCAAGCCATGTCTGATAAACATCTGAAAAATCATTGAAGCATATGACCCATGATGCTCCATCACTTGACCCATTTGCCCTGGTAGTTCATCATTTTCAAAATGGTCAGATTTGACCTTTAAAATTAGTTACCGTAACTTGACTTAATGCAGAAAGATGATAAAAACTTCAGAGAACACCAATATTCAACTTCAATAGCAATATTAAAATGATGAAAAATAATATTAAAACAAATACACCTTGCCAGTAATTTACTTTGAATCAGTTACTACTTCACTCTTCCTTAGACAATGAAGTCAGATCATTGCCACCAGAATACTAAGTATAGCACTCTGTAACAGTAAATAATGATCAGTTTAGCCAACCTAACCATCCTGAATCAGTAGCCATTAAGTCGTACCCCATGGTCCATGGTGCCCCGGTCTCCCTACTTTGTAGGAATACGAATGAATAACTTTGTAATTTGAACCCGAATTTCAATAACGCCATATTAGATATATAATTTTTAAAAACGTGTTTGAACTCCGCAATATATAATTCGTAGTCTTTAGTGAACTATAAAATCTTGAATTAAAAAGTTTTAATAAAAATTACTTAAAGCCATTCAAATGTTTAAATTGCCGGTTGAAATGTTTCGCCGCTTTGAGTCCCTCCTGAGACTGATGAATCCTCTCTATTCCCCGGGAATAATGGACGGGCAGACAGACGTTTTGCCGTCATTCGATTTTTGCATTAAGGACCAACAGAATATGGATTCTGGCTTCACCACGTGTTAGAGGAATTTTTAAAATAATTTTAGCAAATTTATTTATCCACTGTTTTGTTGTCTGGGTTCTGTAACAAGTTTTTGACCGAAAATTCGCCGTTTTCTCGCACAGAAATTACATATCTTTCTCTCTACTCCGTAGCGAGAAAATAAAAACAGTGTACTGAGCACGTTATCGAGATGAATTCGCGCTCCCATCTTTTGTCACTCTCGCGCCCGCACACTATTCCTGCGTGAATCTCCTGCATCGCGCACTTGCTACGAAACACGCTATTTTGTTCCGCCGGAAAAATATGTTATTGCATGGACATGTTAAGTGTCTCTGATTTGTGATTTAAATACAACAAATATTCTTTTTGAAACGGAAGACCAGTGGTGATAATTCTTCCGGCGGAGGCGGGTTCAATAGATGATTCCCTCCCACCCCCCAAAAAAACGTGAAATTGACGGGGCATGGCAAGTGGCTTATTGGAGTGAAGTGCGAAACGACAACAATCAATAACGTACCCATGATTGATGAAATAGTTATTATTGTATTATATTTGTATTATTGTATTATTATTTTTTATGAAATTCTGCCGCCAGTTATTGTTAACTATTTGCAGAATAAATCTCTCTCTCTCTATCAATCTATCAATCTATCTATCTATCCACCTACCTACCTATCCATCTCACTCTCTATCTAATTTTGTCCGGCAGCTAAAGTCCCCGGGAGCTGCGTTTTCGGGAACGGGACTCTCGAGGAAGGAGCCTCCACGCCGGACCCGAGCGGCGCATGCGCGGAGGTTCGCTGCAGTCGCGATCCGGATGGAAACCTCATCGCCAATGTCATGACGTAAGTCACTGAGAGACCGTGAAGTAGCTCGGTCGGAGACGGACACTCTCGGAATAAACATTTTTCAAGACAGCTGCTCTGAGTGCGGTTTTCCATATTTCCATCGATCAATTTGAGATAGATGCTGCCTGCACCTTATTGAGAAAATTTATTTCGGGCGAGTGAATTACTAAGTTAGTGTCCCGTATGTTGCCTCACCGGAGATGTAA